>VZUI01051870.1:0-81277 GCA_013401135.1 Cettia cetti
TTTTTTTTTTTTTTTTTTTTTTTTTTTTTTTTTTTTTTTTTTTTTTTTTTTTGTGTGTGTGTGTGTGTGTGTGTATAGCATGAACAATGAGCTTACAACCTGAAAGGAATACTTTTCTATGGAACAGAAATGTAGGTAGTGCAATTCTTCACCCTACGATTACATTGCCATCATGAATACAGTGAAAAGAATAATAAAACTCCACATCTATCTATAGGAAATAGATACAAAGGGTAATATTATATAAATATAATAGCTATAAATGGTGAGTAAACAAAAGCTTTTGAATGCATAAACCCTTTGAAATTTCAGGGCATAGAATCTACATTTGACTGTTTTAGGGATGGGTTTCTATGTGTCTATTGCACACTTACCTTCCCAAAAATGGTTTCTCTTGGCTGCTGTCAGAGGCAGCTCCTAACCAGCTGCATCCCTAGCTGTGCCACACGACCCCACATCCCCATGGGCACTGCAAAGAAATGAACACAGTCTCAAACTGCTGTCAGGTTTCCTCCCTCACACTGCACTAATAAGCTCATCAATGATAACAAGCAAAAGATTAATAATGGAAAAGTATTCAAATTTGAAAAATATCCGAATATTTACTTTTTTTGTTGTCATGCACTTTGCTACTAAGCTGAAGGACTCACTAATAGTGAGGTAAAATTTTATTCTCGGATTAATTTCATTTACTCTGCAAGACATAGTGGGTTGCAAGGGCAGACATGAGGACTGAATTTGGCTTTTGAGAGACTTAAAATACTAACCAGACCCTAGAAACTGCTGTTATCTCAACATCAATTTCCAACCTGATTAGGGAGAAAAGTTTCATTTGGTGTCTGTTCTGATTCCCAACCTATGAGGTCATGCATCACTGGCACCCTAACTCCTTGCCCTTATCCTCTTAGCCTTTGACAGAAGGAATGGGTCTTTGGGACTAGAAGCAGATTCAAGTTTGTATACCCATTTGTTCTTCCAAAAGCAAGATATGTTGTGGTAAACTTTCCATACTTTAGCAAAGCCTCTGAGGATCAGTATAGGACAAGTGCATATATGCCTTCACATATGCAAACATAGGCTTGTTTATGACAGGCTTATCTAGCCAGATTTTACACAGTGATGTTGAAAATGAGGGAATCAAGTGAAAAATGACAGCTGGCAAAACTTTCACCTTACCCTTTGCCTTTTTGCGTGGAAAAAAGCTCCTTTTGCTTTATGATCATGGAAAAGGGTATGAGTAGAGTGAGCATAGGAAAGTCTGCTTGAGTTGTTGCCAGCACTGGGAACAAACTTGTTCCTCAAAAGAGCAACAGTTCTCTCTCTTCTCTTCTTGTTTTAACAACCTGCAGTAATATTGCCCTATTTTATGCTGTAATATCCAACTTCTAAAAAGGGAATCTGAGATAATCAGCAATAAAGGTGGCTTATTCTTGCTCTCTGAAAAATATCAGCTTCTCCACATGCCCACATGCAGGAACCTTTTGGAGCAAGCTCACAGAAGAGACACGGTGCATGTTCTTCCAAAACAATGGAGCTCTTCCTTCCCTGAAACCCACGTGGGACGAATTTCTAAATGCCCTGGGATGCTCTGCAGAGCCAAACATCCTGGCCCTTGTCCTCAGGTGTGAAGAAAACAGAGACCTGGCTGAGAAATTCATAGCTGATTCATGCCATGCATTATATATATTTAAAACCCTTCTCACAGAGGATCACAAAAGGGGATGTGAGAGTGCAATCCAACCAGAGCTGTCACTGCAATCCAAGCTGCAGATCCTGACCCATACTTCTGCCTTGTTAAAGTGTTCCAGTGTAAATGCTACAGATTTGGCAGTGGAAAGGCACTGTAGGGCAAGCTCTCATGGAAAAAAAAGATAAAATGAGAGAAGATGATGCTAAACCATGAGTGCATGCAATTATAAGTCCATGGTGCCTATGTCTTTCAAACGCAAGCAGATATGGTTTCCTCCTCTATTCCCCATGGTTAAAGGAAGCATTTGTGTCATAGCAACTCTTGAAAAAACAAATTAGTTACTTGAGATTTTTTTCAAGCTACTGAGGGGATTTGTTTGCCACAGTGATCACTCAATTGACCAGGATGTGAGAGACCTGGGCTGCCTTCCTGTGTTCCCAAGCCCCTGCTTTGGCCAGGGAGGGCAGCTGTGGCACATCGATCTGCCTGCTGGGCTTCAGGCTGGGCAAGCAAGGGGGTTCACAGTGTGTGGACACAAAGCACAGCTTTCCCTGGGTAGCTGTGTTCAGGCAAGGAGGGCTTTGCCGTTATAGCACACACAGTAAAGCATTTCTACCCTAGACATGACCTCGGTCATTGCTATTATTTTTACTACCTAGATTTGCAGTGGTGTGGCAAAAGGGGGTGGGAGAACAGAGTGGTAATCTCAGTTCAGCAGAACACTGGAGTTCCTCCAGTCCCCCCACACACGATTCCCCATAAGCCACTCAGATCCCTTTCAGGAAATCGCGTTTGTGCTGTTTTACCACCCAGAAGCTGAAGTAAGCTCTCACAGGCTTAGATGCTGCTAAGTGCTGCCCAGAGAAACTTCCAGTCTAAGCTGGAAGGCCACAGATACCCTTTTATCCTTAGCAGTTATTGCATAAGCTGAGATTTTTGAAAGAAAAGGCTGCAGTCATGTTGTCAGAGCAAGGACAGAAGTTTTTTCTCCAAGTTCCCACTGTCACAGACTTTCACATTGTCCATTCCACCTCATTTTAGGCAACATGACTGTGCTGGAATCCACCTAGTGTTCAGGGACTATGAGCTCCTCAGGTGCACCCCTCCTACTGCATCCCTTTGGAGAAGGGATGCTTGTGGGACAGTGCAGTCCTCCAGTAACAAATACCCAAACATGAACAGGTCTGTGGAAGCCCCTGAAGTGTTGTGCATGTCACAGCCGATGGTCTGTTAGCTCTGAGCTAGAAATGTCACCTCAGGGTGACAGACAACCCTTTACAAGCAATCAGTTAGAAGTGCAGCTGTGTCCTGGAATGTAAAGAAGAGGAGGAAGGGAAAGGAAACTTTAGTCTCCAAACAGAGAAATGTAGTTGCAGGGCAAGGAAGGCGCTCATGGGCCGTGTTTTTGCACAGCATTTTACAGGCTTTGGGGCCAGTTACAAGCTCACCGGTTCATGAACTCCCTCTTGGCCAGGGCCCAGAGCTGACACCAGCTGGGCACTTTTCAGCCTTTATAAAGTAAATTACACTCCAGGAGGCTGTCACTCTTTGCACAAATGAGGAAAACCCAAAGTGAAGCCATACCACAAAATAATGTGTCAGCACAGAGATAGTCACTGAGGTAACCCTGCAGAGCTGCTGTTGCTGCACCTCCAGCAGCTGGGAGGAGGTGGCACACACTGATGGGACACTCTGGAAGTGCTGGGGCTGGGGCTACTAAAGGTGTTGCTCTTCCATTTAGCAAGCAGTGCTTGATTTTCAGGCCTCGGCTTGAGAAGAATCTCTGGTCCCTACTGTAAAGCAATTTGAGATGAAAGCTGCTAGTCATACAATGGGTATGGTTATGAGTCAGCAGCTTCAACAGTTTCCCAAGGTTTTTGTTTTTACTTTAATATCAAAAGAGCAGCATGAAATCCAGGTCTCACCCTCAGTTGTTCCCAGCAAGTGCAATAACTCATATTTCCAAGGAGCTGCTAGGTGACAATTTCACCTGCACGTGCAAGATCAGCTTTCACCAGCTCCTGTCCTGAAAGGAAGAGTGCTCTTATGGAGAGAGCAGAGGTCAGCACTTAGGATATCTGGTCTCAGCCCCATGACAAGAAGGTATGTGACCTTCAGCATGAGTTTCAGCATCCCAGGACTCAGCTCCTTCCTCTCAACTGAGAACTAAAACATGCCTTTACCATTTCACTCTAATACCCTGTGAAAATGCTGTTGCGCCCTATTACTCTATAACTCAGGAGGAGGTGAAAATTGTGCTCTTGATTGGAATGGGATATTCATTTACTCCTGAGTAGCCAATGCAAAAGGGAAAGTGAGTTCAGAGCAATAAATGTGGTGAGGGACTGAATTTGAGCAACACTCTTTCCATGCTTTGTGGGCTGCTTGACCTTCAGCTGAAACCACGACATTTTTCATAGTCCAACCAATACTTTGGGAAAAAAAGGCAAGCAGCAGAAGGTACCAGTTAGATTTGCCAGGTATGAGACAATATAAAAGCAATGAAACTTTGAGGACACAGGAGAGCTTGTTGCCATCTCTGCTGGTAGCACTAATAATGCCTTGCATTTAGCAGGCAGTGTAACAGCTGTCAGGGTTAGGCAGCCACTGTAACATATCCTCGGTGCTGCAGCGCTGCCACACAGCTCCACATAGGCCACTTCTGTTCATTTAGGGCTCTTTGATGTAGACATACTGAAGAGTCTTTCTTTCAGTACAAAAGAAAAATGGTGTGTTTGTAATTGTTAATGCTCAGGAGAACCCTGTGAGACAGAGAAGTGGGAATGGGCTGAGAAATCTGCAGGGCTTTGCTGAGTCCTGCAGAGAGATCCGGCCGCAGAGCTGAGCTGGACACCTCCAGTCTCCCTCAGACTTTGCTACATAAACAGCTTTGCTCTGCTATCTGACCAGAGAGGGCGTCCCATTACACAGCTCACTGCACATCAGAAGAGCCTCAACACTAGAAAGGACAATCCTATAAAATGGTTTCCTCCAGAAACTGACTTTCAGCCAAACGTGGCACATTTACATCCAGACATACCTTCCTAGAAAATGGATCAGCTGCCAGATAGAAAATTTGCCAATGGGAGCAGTGATTTAGTATCTTTGATAGAGATGAAGGGTACAGGGAAACTCAGAACAAGAAGGTGAATTGGAAGAAAAAGTTCACTGATGACAAGTGTAGGTAATGCCTCCTACAAAGCACAATGGAAAATTTGCATTCGGCACACATATTCCCTGTCACTGCCTGTGGCAACGGAGACCTTAGCTAAAAGAGTTGAAAGAAAATTCTCTGTACCTGGTACAGTGAGCAAAATAAATAAATAAAGTATTAAGAAGGAGAAGGATGTGACAGAAAACCAGACTGAACATATTCTAGTAATGGGGTATCTTTAATGTGAGTTAATGGCTGCCCTCAACTGGGTCATTGGTCTGTAGCAAATAACAGCTCTGCACAAAGCCAGTGGGTGTCAGATGTCTCTTTTTTGTGTGGGAAAGGAGAAAGTCATTTATGTAGGGAGGTAGCTGGAACAATAGGAGCCATCATCCCTGCCAAGGTCTGATCCCAAGACAAATCTTTGGGCAGAGGTGGGATAACCCAGCTGCTACTGAATGGAAGTGAGCATGGCTTGCCAAGTTCTAGGAGGGGGTGTGTAGCAGGGAAAGGAGCAAATGGTGAGGAGAGCACCAGAGATCCCTATGGCTCAGAAAGGATTGGCAGGACAGACTCCTGCCAGGAACAGGACTTTCCACTGTTTGCTCCTGCTGTGTTTGGGGCTCAGCTGTCATGAGCATTCTTTGCAAATAAACAGGTTGTGTCAAGGTGCATACCTGGCTTGTGTCATCCATTGCTCCTCCTAAAGGAAAACATCCTACAAGGGCTTAAATATTGATTTACCTCTCAGACCAAAGGGAAGCTGTTCACCATATTTGCCAACATACCCTCATTGCTGAGGAACAGCAGTAATGGGTTCAGAAGAGGGTGTGGAGAAGAAATGAAATGACAAACAACAAAGAAGTTTTGGTAGAGAGTTTGAAAAGTGTAGGTGTGTTTCATCTGCAAGGAGGGTGAGTAAGTGGGGATGAACAGGAGCATTCCTCTAAAGAGTGGAAGGGGAAGGGGAGCATCTCATGCACAATTTGCATACCTTAACACAAGGCAAAAAACCCCCTCAGTGAAACTGAAAGAAATGGAAAAAAAAGGAAATTTAAAAAAAGAGCAACACCTACATATACAGCTATCTGGAAATGTATTGATACAGAAAGCCACTGTGACCAAATACCTCGAGACCATCAAAACAGGACTCAAGAACTATAAGAATAAAGGCATGCAGATGACCAGCTTGCTTCTAAGCAGACCAAAGTCCCTATATTTCCAGACATAAACAAAACAGTCTGACAGAAATCATACATAATTATCTGTAACTTTTTTTTGTACTATCCTGAAAACACCTGGAACTGATCCACAGGTTAAAGAAGATGCTGGGTAGAAGTACTGGACATTATAGATGATGATGAAGAAAGTATTATCTAGAATAAACTTTTGAACATGCAAACTAGGCTGTGACTTGCATTAGCATAGCAGAATGTCTCTGAACACAGGGAACTTAAGGTAGAACATTTCAGAGGTATCTCAGCAAATACAGCCAGCTCTCTTGCTCCTATGTACTCTGTTATTACCTCTTGGGGCTGATCCTGAAGAATTCCTGACTTCCCATGGTGTTTTCATTAGTTCCAAATACAAATAGGATGGATTCCTGAGAGTGATACTTCCTAGCAGGAGCGAAAGTGGCAGAACCAGATTCAATGCACAGAGAAGAAAATGATTGAGCCATGTTTAACTGCTCAGGACACCTCTTACAGATTGGGGTGTCTTTGATTTATTCTCCCACACCCACACGCCAGGCGTCTGGAATTGGAGAGCTGCTAACTGCACCTGAAAAACAGCAATTCCTGTAAAGGAAGAAACTAAACACACCTTGCATTCGTGTTCAAGGGAAGAATTAACAGGAAATCAACCGAGTCAACACTTTAAAAAACTTGCAGTTGCCATGATCAAAAGAAATACATCTGTGTACATATATTTATGTGTAGGAATGGAGCCCCACAACTCCACAGGAAGTCTGTGCTGCACCAGCTGTCCCAGCCAGGAGGCTTTTTGGGTGCCCTCTCCTTGTCCAGTGTCGCCCTGCTTTTCAGCCTTCAAGATTGGAATCAGAATTTTTTCACACATTCTCATGTAAACAAAGCAATGTTTTCCTGTAGTTATCTATCTTGTTTACATTCTTTTCTGTAGGAGGGACAATTGATGGACCAGTGGAATTGAAGAGGTTGAACCTCAGTCTTCCAATGTGGTCTCTTTTCTAGAAATCTATATAAGCTGGAAGAAAAAATTAAACTTCCTCTCTTCCCACTCCGACTCTGTGGTCACTGCGTCTCCCTCGTGACGGTATTGCACCCATAGTCCAGCACAAGAAAGCAGAGAGATCTTGGCAAAAGCACATGCAGCTGTGTAAGAGCTAAGAGCTTTGCAGTGACAGACCCACGAAAGCAGGAAGCATCCTTCCTTGTCCTTCTAATACAAGCAGCAGAACCCACTACAAGGAGCACTGATGGGAAGGGCAGGCTGCCTTTGGGTGACACTTCAGCGTGGGGCAAAGTGTGCTCACCCTCACTGCAACCCTCTTGTCCAGCTGCCTCAGACAGAGACAGTCACTCTCCACAACCCCCAAAACACACATGAGGATGAAGCCCTGGGCTTGGAGTGGGGTGTCTCCCTCAGTGCAATGGGCTGGGAGAGGGTCTGCCCCCGGCAGGACCTGCTCTAAGGTAGGGCTGGCCTGCAGAGCAAACTGCCAGCAAAGCCTCGTCCAGCAGGGAACTAATTTAGAATCTTGTACAGTTGATGAATGAAGAATTTCCTCTTGGGACTAAATTACAGGCCTTGTCAGGGTTGCTCTTTCGTGATCTGTTATTTAGATGTAATTTTCCAACAGGGCTGGAACACATAGCCATGAGCTAGAATAGTATTTGCTGTGAACAGCTGCCACACACCGTCCTTCCCTTCCCACACCCTTTCCACTCTCCCCAGTACCCCCTCTCCTTCCCTCCCTCCTGACACACATGCAAGGCCCACTAGGCACGACTCACACTGCATCTCTTAGATCCTCACTGAGGTCCTTAATTAAACCACAAGAATGGCATTTGCCCACCTTCGCTGTGCCCCCATAGTACAAAGAGTCACGTCTTGTTTGAACATGCTTAAAAACAGACAAGAAGGCTTTTTTCAGACTCTGATGATTACAACCCTGTGTCAATCTTTTTCCCCTTTGACTTGAAGATAGACTTGTGATCCTCCTTTGGCTTTTTGAACTGCTGGAAGCTGTGTAAACACACAGTGTGTCAGTAAAGCTCTGCTGACCTAATGGCTGCTAAGTGCAAAGTAATTCCCTTCAAACTCCCCAATCTCACCTGTTTTGAGGTCATTAACGATAGTTATAGTTATAGTTATATAGTTATAACCCTCAAAATATTCTCCACCATTAATGATAACGAAATCTGAAAGCAAAGGCAGGAACATTCTAGTTGGCCATTACCTAATGAAGAAGTGGCTGGGTGGGACTATTTAAAGGAGTTTTCTAACAGCTCAGTAATTGTTTTGGGCTTTAATCCCAGGATGCTCTCTCCAGTTAGAAGGCTGACTATTTCAATGTGGGGCAGTAAATCTGAGTGCTGAGGGACCATGTTACAATAGACCCTTCTGGAAGCCCCTCTGCTAGACGTGCAGCATAAATCCACAGAGCATGGAAGGAATCCAAGACTCACGACTGTTTCATCCACTTGCACACCCTCACGCCCTTCCTCCATGTGCTCAGAAGCAGCAAGCTGTCCAGCTTGCAGAACTCGAAGTCCTGTAGTGAGGAGCTGGGATCCATTTTGTGTAAGTGACGATGACCGAATAGCCTGAAATAATTTTCCAACGTAATGCTGCTGTGGAGCCTAAACAAATCAAGGAGCTGTTGACAGCAAATTATATAGTTTTAGAATAGCATAAAGGAGCTTGGGGGAGAAAAGGGTGACGGATGAATTTGAACTCATTAACATGCAGGGGTAGACCGAGTATCTTATTTTACAGCCTTCCTGATCATCTCTGGCACTTTGACACTACCCAAACATAAGTCCCATGTGATCACCTTGGCACCAGCAGGCCAGCCGCGCGTGGGCCCGCATGTCTGGCTCGGTTCACATTCCTGGGCCCGCACGCTGAGCAAAGAGCACTGAGGACGGCGGAGCTCCTAAGCAGAGACCCCGTGGGGGACCTCGACTCTTGCGGGTAGCGGGTGGTTCTCCCCTGGGGGAAACGTGCTTCCATTTGCACCGGCTCCCCGTGCGTCCCCGAGCCCCCGAGCCCGGCGGGGCCGTTCCCTCGGGAGCGCCTCGGGAGCGCGGCGGACAGGCCATAGAAACAGCGCCATCTACTGACAGCGGCGGGCGCGGCCCGAGCGCTCCCGGGAGCGGGGCACGCGGGACGCCAGCGCATCCCCCAGCTGCATATTCTGGGAGCAGAAATGTTGTATAGCGCCTTTACAGTCACTCCCGAGCTCGACAACATGCGGTGTTGTGGCAGCCTCCCTGCGAGAGAGCACCGGAATCCAACTGCAAACCTACTCCTTTCCCTGCACATGAATTTCCTGCAAGCAGATTGATATTTTCTTAGATTTGTCTGTGGTTTAAAAATACTGCCACAGTCCATGTGTTTAGCCTTGTAGAACATTTACCAGACCGAGGCACAGAGTAAGTTCCTCTTTTCCTAAGTAACTGGACAAACCAAAAGGACAGACCCAGAGGCCATCAGTCTGTGCAACTGCAGTTGGCTTGTGAGCAGGACCCTGTGTGAGCAACTTTTGCGGACACACAGGTGGGTTTGCTCCATGCTTCTTGATGCATTAAATAATGAATGACTTCATCTAAGCTACAGTTTAGACTCCTGTGTCATGCCCAATGACAGCAACCCAGTTTGCAAGATATTTTTTGTTTGGTACAGCTGGATAGAAGAGGATTTACTTCTGGGCCAGCTGTCCCAGCTACATCCATTTGTGCCCATCAGCAGCAAGCTAACCCAGTGCTCCCACTGCGAGAGCTCTGGATTTTCAGTTAAGTGATACAAAACCTTTTAGCAGTGGAAAGCCTGCACAAACAGACTTCTCATTTCAAAAACATTCTAAGAGTAGAAAATTCATTCAAAAGGTTTCTCCCAGTATCCATAGCTCCTCACAAGACTACTCTGCCTTCTCTATAACCCTCAAAATATTCTCCACCAGTGAGGAGCCAGGCAGGATGTCTGCATTTCTACTTCACAAGGTCCCATGGCTTGTGTTTTGTGCATACTCTGTCCTATTTAAAACCAACAGAAGCTCCCAGGGAAGGCTCAGAGAACAGCTTGGCAGGTTCATGTTGAGCCCTGGCACTCACAAAGCCCCAGTCATGCAGCTAGACTTCTTGTTTGGAAACAACACCTGCCTTTGCACAGCCTCCTCCCCATGAAATTAGTATTTCCAGAATTTCCCTGTTCCCAGGGCCTCAGAAGCACACCTGCTCACTGTGAGGGATGTCTGGTTGCGGTCCTTGAAATGAAATGCTCCAAGAAGTGGATGATGTTGGGTTTTGTAAATGTTGGCTCCTGTTGTGATCCTTGTACGCAGGTGCCAAAACAGATGGTGCAGGGCTGCCCACTCTGGCCAGGGGAAGGAGCAGCTACAGACACTGACAATCCCATCCCTGCTTGCTGAGGAAAAGAGGAGCCATTCCATTTTTCACACAGTTTCTTTACCACCACCTCCATCTCTCATCTTACTTTCTCACAGCTCCTCTCTAGCATGAAGTCTGTGAGGAGATGAGGAATAAGCATTTTGGAAGAACCTCAGCCAATGCTGGTGGATTGCCATTGCTTCTGCATTTCATGCTTGTGGCTTGAAGTTTCCAGTATCAGCTTGTGGTGACCACAGGAGAGTCTGTGTGCCCCCTGAGTCTCAAGATGAAACCAAATGGAACACAGAATTGTGGAATGGGTTGGAAGGGTCTTGAAGACCATCTGGATCCAATTCCCCTGCCACAGGCAGGGACACCTTCCACTATCCCAGGCTGCTCCAAGCCCTGTCCAACCTGGCCTCGGACACTTCCAGGGATGGGGCAGCCACAGCTTCTCTGGGCAATCTGTGCCTGGGCCTCCCCACCCTCACAGCGAAGAATTTCTTCTTAATCAAAACCTGCCTTCTGTGGGTTTGAAGCCACTGGCCCTTATAAGAAGTCCCTCTCCAGCTCTTTTGCAGCCCCTTTAGGCGCTGGAAGGCTCACCACTCATCACAACGTCAGAAGCAATGCCAGCACTGAAATGTCCAGCAGGTACAATCCCTAAGCCAATTGATGTATCATTAGAGATCACTTGGTCACTAATGTGGGGAAGATTGTTTTAAATCCTCCTGGCAGAGAACAGCCTGGTCTCTTCCCCCCCACCCCCTCCACAAAAAAAAAAAAAAAAAAGGTGTGTATTTGAGAAAGGTGAGAATGTTCTCTGAATCTCTGTGGCACCTCTCCCCACTGCCACCTCAGGATGCCTGGGAGAGGAGGATTCTTGCCAAGTCTCTCTTGGCATAGAGGCACTGAGGGATGCCTGAGCTCAGAGAATAACAGTGAGGAATTGCTTGAACCTTCGCCTCCTAAGCCATGTCAGGGCTCCACTATGAATTTCACAGAGTGGCTAGTGCTTCCCTACACGACCTCTGGGATGATCTCCTGCTTTTCCTCACACTCACCTTTTTTCCCTCTGGTCTTAGTGGGATTTGAAGGTACTTGAGCAACCTGGAAACCAGAAGTCAGTGAAAAACTTGTCCAGAGCTAGGGCTATTTTTGGGCAACTCTACTACGTTTTGGGCAGTCTCTGAGCCAACACATGCCGGCTAACAGCCCCTGGCAAGCCTGCTCCAAAGGCTTGAGAACAGCTTTGATTCTTTCCATTAATGGTCTCTTCAGAGCTACGCCCTCCAGCTACCACATCTCTTGCAGGCAAAAACCATGACATTCAGCATTTAGCACTGCTTTATTTACAGAGGAGAGGTGGTTCTTGCTCTTCCCCCTCTCCCTCAGTTAATAAGTCTCTAGTGATTTTATCTCCATTTTTATCTGCTGCAAAACCCTGGGTCCTTGCTTTATTTCCTCAGCCAGCAGTGCTGCTATCAGTGCCAAATATTTCAAGCTGTCAGGACATTACTGAACCGAAATTCCTTGAAGCCACTGACTGGTAGCCTAAAGGTGAAGCATTTAACTATATTGCATTGGGGTTAACGACTCTGATGGCCCCTGCATTAACTTATTACTGGTGGCCAGTTGCTGCTGGTGGCAGTGTGGGGACATCACAGAAGTCCATCCTGGAGCAGCTCCACCTTCCAGCTCCTGCCCCTCACCATGACTTGCCACCTTCCTCCGGATTCCTTAGGATTTTCCTGAAAATGTGATCTGTGTTGCATTTTTTCATGCTTCTCAGCTTGTCCCTAGTAGGAGAAGGGGTGGGGTCAGGTCTGTTTTTAGCGTATTTTTCCTTTGGTTTTTAAAGTTTATTTAAACTGACTCACATTTAATTGTCCTAAGGTAAACAGATGAATCACCCAGGGGGGGATACACCTCCAAAGGTCAGGGTTCAAAGCAAGTTTTTTTACTTTCTTTCTTTTCCTTGGGCTTAAATAAGGAAAACTGGGTTGGTTGGAAAATAAAACTATTTTATTTGGGAGTTCAGCAGACAGTGACTCAGATTTTTTAGTTTCCTGAACTTTTTACTTTTATATAAGTAAGACCCTTGATAAACAGGTATTGGGCCCACACCTGTCATGGAAAGAGCAGCAGGAGTTCAGTACAGTGTGGTAACAGAAGCTCTCTTGTTCTGCCAGTGGAATTAGCTGCTTGGCTACAGGGAGATTCTTGATAACTCCTAATTTGAGCCCTTCAGACCCAGTGTGCTGCAGGGCCCCTTTTTCTTTCCCTTTTAGAAAGACCATAATCAGCCAATGAGAAAACATTATTTAAAAAAATCAAAACAAATAAAAAAACCAATTAAAACAACAACAACAACAAAATCCCCAAAAAACAGAAGAAGAAAAGAGCCACAAGTTAAATTTTGCTTCTGGAAAATGTAGTCCCTTGAAATCCCTTGACAGCTCCCTACCTGCCTTTTCCCCTTCTATTAAAACCCATTCCCGGTAAAGGGTTGCTATTTCCGACCCTGCTTGTCTGTGTGGGATGTGTCTCCTGCTCTGTGTTGATAGTGTTGGCTGCGGAGCTGCTAGCTGGTGTGGGGTGAGGCTGTCAGAAAACAGACTGCACATTTGTATTTCCCAACATTTTCACTTTGATCTGGTTTTTGGGCTCGGAGCTATCTCAGGTCATGCTAACAGCACCTGTAGCCCTGCACGAAACACCTTGCTCAGTTGAGTTTTCATGTTGATCCCTTCCCTCCTGTCAGTAATAGAGAGGAAAAAAGACACCAGAGAAGGGCTTTGGAAACACAAGGCTGTAGAAGTCACAGCATAGGAAGAGTGATGGAAAAAAGAGATATTTGCAGCTTTCCTTCACCAAGCCAGACAGTTTGAAGACCATCCCATGATCTGGTCAGAGATGGCTAAGCAGGAAGGACAAAACGAGGATTTCTGATTCCCCATCTGGCTCTAGGATGAGTGACAGGACCCTTTGGCTGCACTCACTAAACCATCATTTCCTGGTAGAACACAAAGGATACCTGCTTCCCTCTATCTCCATCAAAAGAGAGGTCCCCAGATTTTGGGAACTGAGGTGCATCACCCTGCCAGCATGGGCAGGCAGTTGGATACAGCAGGGTTTTCCCACAAGTTCCTGATTTGCAAGTTCTTTGAACTTCCCTGTCTGTAAAATATGGAAGGTAACAATACTTCCACTAGATCCCTCTGAGATATTCAACTACCACCGTAATGCTTTGATTGGATACATTTCTACATGCAAAAATGTAAGGAAACAGTCATTTTTTTCACTGCATTTCTCTTGATCAATTTGAGGGTTCTGAAACTGGAAACAAAAAGGAAAATATCCACATTTCTAAATAATCCAAAATATTAATTTTAAATGGAAAGATGTTCATCAGAAATTTGCATAACCAACAATGTATTTCACTAATTTCTTTCACTTTTCTAATGACCAGCTCTTTCCTCGGGCTTGCTAGGAATATTTAAATGGGAACTGATAGAGGAGAGAGTTCATGAAAAAGAAGCAAGAGTAACCCAAAGAGCAACTCCTGCTTCATTTTGGTGACATTTGGTGAAAGAGAGATTAAAAAAATGATTGGAAGAAACCATTCCTGCTTTTCATTACCATTTAGGTTGCAGCCTAACCTAATGAGCAATATTCCAGAACTTTGTAACCAGAAGTTTTCCCCTGTTTGACTTAATGAACTTGAGGCCTACCTCAATCAAACATTCAGTTTGTCAGGTCCCTGAGCACTCACAAACGCTGGATGAGTCCAGGGGACTGGACCTTTGCTATGGCCCAGTCTGACCATTCCTGTGCCCTTTTGTCCATCTTTGCTCACCCTGAGTGCCTGGAGCATTTTCAACAGTCTGATCTCAGAAAAGATTACTTTTAAAATTAGTTTGTAAATGCAGAGTTTAGGAACCCAGTTTAGAGGAGCAAGGTTTGAAAATATGGTCCCCAAACCCCCAGGGGTTAGTTTACCCATTGCCCCTAGCTTTCACAAAAGCCAGGTTTGGGCAGCCCCAGGTGCCTACAGACAGTGACAAAGGGTGGAAACTCTCAGCAGCAATTGCTTGGAATGGCTCTGCAGAGGCAAACACTATTTAGTACTGAATCCATAAACCTCTCTCTGGCTGTTATGGCAAGCCCAGCTGCTACTTTCCTGGGACAAAACCCCAACCATTTCCATGTTTCATCCTCATGCCCTTTTGGGTTGCTCAAAGAAACCCCCAAACCCACCATGTTTCACACCTGAAAGGAATCTCTCGGTTCCAGACCCACTAAACATCCCCTACAAAATCTGTTCCTGTTTGTTTTGCACTTGTTTGCTGTCTCAAACCATCTTAACCAGAACCATGGGAGGCCCTGGCTTTCCTCACACAGAAAGCCTTGGTCTTCACAGGAACACCTTCTCCTTGTCATGCTGCCATTCCCAGCCTCTGGAGGAAGTGCAAGCCTACGGCCAAGTTCTCTCAACATTTTGGAAATCAAAGGGAACACTCAGCAACATGGGGTCTGTTTGTATTTACACAGAAGTTCCCGCAGCCTCCGTGGGCTTTTCCCTCTTGTTCTCACTCTTTTCTTTCCAGCGGTGCTGTGTACTTGGGAACACTGAGCTGCTCTGTATATTTCTTTAGTTCTGCCTCTATTAGCAGCTTCCGTCCGCCCTTGCAGCCCCGAGCGCAGGGACCTGGCAGCGAGGAGATCAAACAAACACAGCTGCTCCCGTGTCCCTCCTGCTCGCCGCTCCCCGAGCCCATGGCGGCCGCGGTGCAGGTGGAAGCGGGACGGCTTTGAGGTCGAGGTGCAAATACCCATAATTAGCCATGAATTACATTTAATATCCGTGACAGGGTCTGGTGGGAAACAGGTGGGGCAGACAGCTCAAAGATGCACACTGGAAAAAAATTCTCCTTGCTCAACTTGATCTCAAGCCCATGGAAATGCATGGAAAGAATCCCCCAGGGTTGTGATGGGCTTTGGACCAGGGTTCTGTGCAAAACCAATTAGAAAAGCTGCATATACAGGGTGGATTGGCAATTTTAGCAGCCTCCTCCTTGGCAGGGAGAGTTAAAGGAGAAAGCGTGGAGGAAATGAAAACAGAAAGAAGAAAAAGAACACCATATCAAAACACAACTGGAGGGCAGGGGGAAAAGCAGAGGAACGGTAATCTATATCTTCATTTCAAAGATGCTCATATGCTCTATTCTGACCCACCTTGCAGAGGGCAACAAAACAGCATGGGCTGCCAGAAATAAATGTTATGGTGCTCACATTCTGAGTTCTTATTTTCTCATTTTTCTGGAGAGTTATTTCAGATATTTCTTTTCAGTCTGAACTTTGAGCTGCGTGGAAGATTGACTGAGTTCCTCAAATGCAATCATTTTTGCAAACCTGATGTGTAGCATTAGCTATAGGAGAGTGTTCCAGTGATGTGCAAATAGGTCAAGGCCAAAAGAGAAGCAATAGGTAACCCAATAGGAATGCAAACTGAATGGAGCCCTTTACGAAAAGGTGAAGGGTTAATTTTTTTTCCAGAATTATGAACTATTGAAAAGCTTGTGTCAGAGCCCCCCTACTCAAAACCTTTTAGATAAGCAGAGATGTTTTTAAAGCTACTCATACTTCAGCGCATTTGTCCTTGCACCTCTAAAAATGTTGGTCTTGGAAACTCACCTGTAAGTACAAATATAGGGTTGAAAAACATAACTTTACTGTAACACACAAAATCTACCCTAACCTTGAATTTATATTTGTGTGATATGGTTTCAGACTTACCAATGTTGTCATATCTGCCTGATTTTGGTGGGGTTTTTTGTGCTTCTCTGTCACTCATCTCCTGCCTTTTCACACTCCTGTGGCGTATGTGGGGGCAAATACTCACCTGATGAAGGTTTACTTTCTGCTTTTGACACCTACTGAAAATCTAATCAAATCTCCTTAGTGGAAACTGAAGAGGAGCCACAGAGACCCACACTCACAGGTTTGCCTCAGCAATATTCCAGGCTGAGTTTACAATTTTTCTTTCCAACATGACTCATACCTGTGAATTTATTTCTCATTTTTTATGACCAGATTGCCATGTTTTTCACTTAACAGTCAGGCAAATCCTTCCTGGAAGTTTATGTTGATATTTTAAATCCCTTTGATTTCTTTCATTCTGACACTTAACAGTTACAGTGATTCAATCAAGAAATAGAAGCAACACCCAGTGACCCAAACAACTCAAAATATACCAACGGCACCAGAGAGTCAAAAGAAACAAGAAGGGATACACTGAGTGAAACACTTTTTCCCCCCTCTCATTTAAAATGATTCAATAATTTCAAGGTTATGCCAAAAAATGGGAAAACGAAAGTCTAGTCAGAAGCGGTTCTGAAACTAGAAGGCTGAATAATTTGATGAAGTATTTATAACCAGTCCTCTCTGCTGTAGTGTTTTGCTTGTCCCTATGGAAAAACACCAAAGGGGAAACAAGTTAAAGTCATATCACACCCTCCTGCAACTATTCCACTCCACAGATACCTCTCTCCAGTCATAAATGAAGACCCTTGTGTGTTCCAGCAAGTCCCACTCACTGAGAACATCTAATTCCCATTAAAAAGCTAATTTCAGACGCATGTGGTTAAATGTGTTGCTTAACTGTGGTCAAGGTACGTCCACTTAATTCCATTTTAATATTGATTTTTTTTTTTTTTTTTTTCTGCTAAGTAGGTCAGTGCCAGAGATGCTGAAGTCTTTCCTGGTTTGCAAAACATTCCCACTCATTTCTGGTGGACCCTGCAGCACCTACTCTGGACTGCGGCTTGCAGTGAACCAACACCTCAGCACAGTCCAATGAATGCAGAGCTAACCTGAGCAGCGAGAGTGTGGCTGTAACCTTGGTGCCATTTACATCTCCCATGAGACAAAAAATTCCTGTTTTAGCATTGCCAAAGGCTGACAGCCCCCGCCTCCCTGCACCTGGAGCTGCTCTCCTTCATGGCCATGGGTTGAATCCCGCTGGAGAGGCAGCGTTGGGCAGCTGCCCCACTGAGAAGTTGCTCCTTAGGGAAACTCGCCTGGCCAGTGGCAGGGATGTGAAAACATGCAGTTGCTGAAAGGCACCAACACGGCAAAAACAGCGAACAAAGAGCTGAAGATTTCCATGACCGACCGTTCTCATGGCTTTCAGTCATACCCTGAGCCAGGGAACAGAGACACTTGCAATAATTAAAGCTAAAAGGTCTTTTTGAACCTTAAAAGATTTGAGTTTGGCTGAACTGGAATTTTAGACAAAGGTTCACATGGGTTTTTATTTCCCCCAAGCCAGTTTATCCGCCTTTCCTTTTCAGACAGGCTTAGATTTTAATCCTCAATACCTGTGAAGTTATTTATGCTAGTTTGTTTGTTTGTTTGTTTGTTTCCAATTAACTTTTAATTCATTTTTGGGTCTGAGCAGGATATTTACTTTTCAAAATGCTGGGTGTAACCATTTATATAAACAAATCTGCCTCACTCATTTTTCTCCTTTTGATGTTGATTCCCATTATTTTTAGCCCCATGTGGGATGGGAGACTTTCCTACATGTCCTGGTAACTCTGTATGAGAATAGATACTAGCGACTGCAATTCTCATTCAACAACTGATTCATTGATCAGCCTGAAAAGCTTAGCCACAATTAGATAAAAATAATTTATTTTAAACCAGATGAGAGTATCTGCAGAGCATGACCACCTTCATCTCTCCGTGCCCATATTTTTCATTTCATTTGAAACTCATTCAATGTTTCAGCCTAAATGGATCATAGCTGAGAGTACATGGGTTTTGTGGGGTTTTCACTAATCTTTACCTTGCAATTTTGAATGAAACACTGTCATTTTTGACAGGAGAATCACAACAACAGCAGTAACAAAGAATATCATGTTTTTTCAACCTGCTGTGTTTTGTACACAACTTTCTAACCCATCAAACATGGGCTAGAAATACAGAGGAAAAAACCCATGAGCTGCTTGGTTTTTTGAGTATCTCTGTTATCTTATGCTGGGAGTCTGGTCTGTTGATCCTCATAACTGCAATACAAGTCACTGACTGCATTAAGGAACAGATTTGTTAAGACACAAGAAAAAATAAAATTATGCAGGCAGGTTGGTTTCTTTAAATACCCATAAATTCAGTATCCCTGGGTACAGATTCCTAGCTCTTATGCAAGTAAATTGTCAGAAGGGTAAGGAATGAGAGCCAGGAAAAAAAAAATTGGTCCTTTTTTTTGAGTGATTTCAGGTTTTCTCCATTTCAAACTGCTGGAGATGAGACAAAAGGTGCAAGAGGTAGTGTAAAGGCTTGATATAACTCGGAGCAGGCAGCAGAGCTGTGGGTGCACAGCGAAAAGGAAGCCTTAGAACCCTTTTGCCTCCTTACAAGGGTGTTTAAGAGCTCACATAACTCTCAGCCAGCTTTTACTCTAGGAAACCTAGGGACAGAAGAAAGTCCCAGGAGGTCTGCAGTAAAAGTTGGGGGGGTGATCTTCTATTGGGTTGACGAGCAAGAAGAAATCCCTCTGTAACCTCACAGCAAAATGCTCCATGGGACACCTCCAACCCTCCAAGGAGGCCCTGCCTCAATGGCACAATTGAGACCCATTTATTTAGTGGATAAAATTGTACATGAGTTGTACAAAGTGATTGGAGATTTACACACACATGGAAGCCAGCAGAGATTAATTACTGCTTCGTCTGAGTTTCATTATTTCTCTCTATTTACTCACTAGCTGGCTTTTGAATACCAATTAAGAGCCAAAAAGAAATTAAACAAAAAAAAAAAGAAAATAAAAATATTGGAAATAGAGACACATACACTTTCAGAGATCTCTTTTCTACCATAAGCAGTCCCAGGCCACAGCAGAACTGACTCTAATTCAGACTGAGCATTTTCTTTAGCTGAAGGATGACTTGTTCTACTTGGCAAGTAGATATTTTGTCTCCAAAGGTGAAGGGTGGCTGGCAGATTTGCCCAGCTCTGCTGTGATACAGATGACTAAGCCCCAACTCCCGGAAACATAGCTTCAGTGTAGTCAAATCAGAAGGGATACTGAGTTCCTAAAAACTCTGCCTTTCTTTGAATGTTAATGTGATATGTGTGTATCATTTCCCTATAAGCACTGACACAGTGCTCCTCTACCCACGGGAAGGAAGAAGGCTCCATGTCTGTGCCACAGTGAAGCAGGTGACTTCAGCTTTTACAAAGGCTCTCAAACCCAAGCCTAGTCCTCCCAGAGAATAAAAACCAAAACCCAAAACAGAAGGAGAGCTAAAAACAGCACATACAACATTGTTCTCATCCAGGTTTGTCAAGGTCCTTCATATTCAAGACCAAAACCAACAACTTTTCATCACTCACAGGTACAGGCCTCTGTTTGGCCCTCATCCCCTGCTGGCTGGGTTTGCAGGCACAGTGCTGTGCCCCAGCTATGAAGTGCTGGGCTGGAACATGTTTAGCCCTCCATCATGGCCTGGTCATACACACCCATCCCCCTCCTTCCCTTCTGGAGCACAAAAGGGACAAGACACCAGTGAAAGTGCAATTCATGACTACCCCACAGCCCCGCTGGAGTGCTGAAGCAGATGTCTTCTGGGAGAGAGAATGAGATCCACAGATTCCAAGTCCTCAAATCCCTAGGCTTTAAAAGGACAATAGTTCTGGCTTGCGGCACTCAGAGAATTCAGTAGTTGTGGTGAAGAAGGGAGGAGTGCACTGTGTCTCTTTGCTTTCTGGCTACTTGAATGGCTCTGCCATTTTCCCAAGGGTTGAAAGGACGATGCTATCATAAAGCTGACTGTGAAGGCATATAAATTTCATATGCACTGGGGAATGAAAGATTTGCTTCCAAACATTGGGTGCATTTCCAAAATTCCCACTCCTCCTGAGTGTGGTCAGGAAACCTCATAAGAGTCGACTCCACTTTAAATGGTCTGAATCCAGTTGGGCCACAAACACCATGAGAAGAAAGTTTCTCATGCCACAATGAAGAATTTTTCCCATGTAGACAAGGCCTTAATTAATCTTTAAAGTGTTCCAGTTTTAATTTTAGGTCACAGTTGGGGCTGGTTCTTACCATGGCTCCTGTCCAGCAAGGCTCTTAAGCACATGCCTAATTCTAAGCATTTAAAGTAGCCTTGTTAACTCCAATGGGATTGCTCACATGCTCAAAACTATGCAGATGTTTAAAGTTCTGCTGGATCGGGGCCTGCCTCTGAACTTGACTGTCCTCCTGGAGTCACAACAACAACACGGTGTAAGAGAAATGCTCCTGAACCGACCTTCAAAGTCCTGTCTGAAGCCATACTGGAAGGGCCAGACAGCTGGCAGGCTTTGCAATAGTTTCTTCACCACAGTATAAATTATCTCTGATTTGCTTAATGACTGTTTGGAATCAGGATGTCTCAGCCCTGCTAATACAATGCCCCATAGGCAATAATCCCTTTTTTTTGAGAAGAGTCATAGGCAAAGCACATTTTCAGCAGAATAAACCACTTCACACAGCTGTAGGTGAACTATGTGCTGTGTAAGTACCCTGGCCTCCATGAAGATTCCGAAGCAAATCAGTGTGTGCTTTTAAGGAGTGTGGTTTATTTCTCAGCAAAACCCAACATTTCTTAATGAGGACGTATTGGCCAAAACATTGATTGACTGTGGCTTTTAACAGCTTATTCAGAGAGGTATGAATTTAATTAGCCCTTGTCAAAGTAAGAAGAATTAGCATTAAGCTGGTTTATAACTCAGTTCTCCTGGCTGGAGGACAAAATGAAAGAAATAATTTTTAAAGGGAATTATTAGGAAGGTGATTAAGTGATACTGTCATGTTTGCTATTCAAATATAAATTTTGTTTTAAAGCTCAGAAATACGAAAACTGGACAAATGCTGAAAGCCCTGATTTGTCATGTTGGTATTGCTGTAACCCTCATTGTCTGACTTGGGCTACATTAAAGAGGATTATGACCAGTTAATGTGAAGTTCAGATGGGATCCTCTTTGCTTAGAGGTCTGGCCAGTGAAGTGCAAGAGATGCCAGATAGCTGATTTCAAAATCCACTTTTTCTCACCTGCACAAACATTCCTTCCCCATTTCTGTAGCTCAACAAAGTTGCCTGTTCCAACATTCCTGCCCTGTGAACTATGAAACATCTACAGCAGTAATGATAGGATCAAACCCAAGATCTAAATAAGGCCTATTTTTCTATTACTGTTCTTTCTTGAAATAGATTTGGACTTTTTAGCCACTGAAGCTTTCTAAAGCAAAAAACAGATTTAAAAGGAAGTCTGAGAGGCTGGAGAGTTCTGAGTAGGCATCCTTTCCCATTCTGAAGTGCCATTCCTGAGGATCTGCTGAAGGGCTGACCATCTTCATGGAAGCTGGCAGACATCACTGACTCTCATTTTAGAGATCAACTTCCTGCCAGTTGCCCTCCCTTCCAGCTAAGGCCCCAATACACAACAAGTTGCTGTCCCATTTCCTTCTCTTAGCTTCTCTGAATGCCCCTCCAAGGGTATCTGTTATTAAACTGTGAAGCCTCCTGATCTTCCTGGCACCTTCCTGAGGCTGCACGGCACTGGCAGAATTTTTCCCGATCAATCACAGCATAGCCAAGATGTGCACACAATAAAACCCAAGCATACAAATCTTTGGGCTTGGAAACTTAACCTGGGATGGTTTTTCTGATGGGAATAGTACTTGTTCTTCTTCATGTCTGTCCCTTTAGCCTCAGATCAACTTGGGAAAAAATGTTTCAAAAAGCAGTGGCAGAAAGGCTGCTGAAGAGAGGCTCTAAACAAAAACAGTGCACTCAAACACAGCAGGCATCAGGGAGCAACAAGTGGAAAAGAGAAATCCAGCGGAGTAGAGATGCTCCAAAACACTGAAGTTAAAATAGGACAGGATCTGGAGTCTAGGACTGCAGAGAGAAGAGGAAATACCTAAAGTATTTCTGGGAAAACAGCCACTGGAACCAAAGCATTTCCACTTTCAGGGGCCCCTAGGGCTGGTGGAACACAGTCACACAGTGCTGAGCAAAACCTGGTGCTTTTAAGGACAACTGATAGGCTGAACCCTGCGAAAAGGAACTGGAAGACGTAACATCCTGAGAGACAAGGTCCTGTTTTCAAATTATTTATGGTTATTACTATATATGCCTAATTGAGAGAGCCACGGGATCACAGATGAAGGAAAAGCCTCTGCAGATCTCCTTACCAGGAGTAGAAAACCACCACCGCTATTTATTTAATCCTTCTCATCTCCAATGAAACACAAATACAGTGACTTCCAAGAACACATGTGATCCATCCTGGAGGACCAATAAAGGTAACCAGTCTGATGGCTTATTGGGATTCACCAGATGGTTCTGATGTGGAATTGGCCCCTTCCATCCTCTCCAGCCTCAGGCAGAGGACAGGGAAGCTGTGACCAAAATGCCAGAGAGTTACGTGCTCCCTTCCCAGGAACACCAAGCAATGCAAAACGGCTTTGGTGAGCAAATCCCCAGCTGTGCATGGAAGAGCCCACATTGGGACACTGCGGGGCATCAGTGCAAAAGCTGAGGTAATGAAGGGATGTGGTGAAACTCTGACACAAGAAGCTGCACAGCTGCACCAGTGCTTGAGCTAATTATTTCTAATGAGGGTAGGCATGGAGCCACAGTGTAGCACATTTGGAATGAAGCAAATGGTCCTGCACAGGCCCACAAGGTGACAGGTACTTCTGGCTGTATTTGGGTCAAGTAAAATAAAGGAACCTTCTTTCAGCTGGTGCTGTGCAGCTTGGAGTTAACTGTATAGTGGGAGCTTGTCTCTATTAAGTGGTCAACAAGCAAAAAAGAAGGGATGCATGTTAATGACTCCAATCGGCAGCTGTGAACTACAGAGCCATAATTCCACCCCCATCTGGGACTCTTACTGTCTATTTCCGTCATGCAGAATCCCTTGTTGGAATTACAGCCCCCTAATTCAACACTTGTCCAGCTTTACTCTGTTACTATTGTATTAATGCTGTTTTTATATTATCTGTAGATCAGCATTTCGGAGATATGTCCTTATACCCCCAGCAGCTGCTTCAAGCCATGACAAAATCTGCTGTTGCCTTTGCAGTGGCTGCTACCTCTTCCTCCTCCTGTTCTTCCAGGAGCAATGGAAATGCATCCCCTGCATAACAGCTACTCCAGGCTCCTTCCAGCACTCTCACGTGCTAGTTTTCTCACTCTTTAGGCCTCCACCAGGAACAGAGCTTGTCTTCTAGGAGCTTCCTGTTTGTCTCAAACCAAGGGAGATACCAGAGTGGTAAATGGGTGTCCTGGATACATTTGCACAGTTTATCTCTTTCCACATGTAAATATTCATGAAGCAATTCCTAACCCCATGGAAGCTACTGATAAATATCCCCTCACTGTGAGATCGGAAGATGTGGTGCTCTCCTGGCAGCTCCCCAGCCCAGGTATTTGAAGGCTAATCCATCCCCACAGGGCCATGACCACAAGGCAACACCCACAGCCAGAGGAATATTCTATAAGATCTTCAGCATTGGGTGTTATTGGCAGGAATGGCTGGCTGAGTGATTTATAACATGAAATACTGCATTTACCAGTTGCTTTTATGTATATGTATGTATATTTACATATATATATTTACACACATACATATTTACATATATACACACATATATGGCATACAAAGTGATATTAGTTGGTTGAATCCACTTGACA
This sequence comes from Cettia cetti, assembly GCA_013401135.1. Classification (NCBI taxonomy): domain Eukaryota; kingdom Metazoa; phylum Chordata; class Aves; order Passeriformes; family Sylviidae; genus Cettia; species Cettia cetti. The sequence goes on from VZUI01051870.1 coordinate 24,190, forward strand.
CTTTAATATTGCAATAAGGAGTCAACAATAATGTACCAAAACACGTAGCTAGTTAAGCAATTCCCATCATCACTTTTCACAGAATGGGAATTTGTAATGTCTGCTTCAGGTTTTCTCCCACAAGAGATACATTTTCTGATTGTTGTGGGTTTCATTTGGTTTTCTGACTTCTGAAAAGTGGCCCATTTCAGTTGATTTTTAAAATTTTAGTCTAGGATCCCAGTAGCATGAAGACATTGTTTGGGTTTTGTGACGTAAAAGAATCACTGAGGTCAAAAAGTTTTCCTTTTCTATTTTACATAATCCATTTTCCTCTATTAAAATGAAAACTTCATGTGAATAAATAACGCAGTCAATATATTTTAGTTATTGTAATAAAACATTATGATTAAATCCTAGGAGAAAACGCTTCATACCAACCACCAAAGGATGTGTGAAGCACGTAGAAGAAGTAAGAAAAGCTTTGTGGCTTCTTCCCTTGCATGGATGTGGCACTCCAGTGCAGACTAATCCTGTAATTTTGGAGGAGGAATTTCCATGGTGATTTTCCATGGGAATCTTTATCTCCTCTGAGGTTCTGCAGACACATTGGCTGGTGCTTTAGGGTGCAAAGATGGGAACTAGAAAGGATTGCTGCAGAAGAACCACAGGACCATCAATGATATCGTTCTAATGTCCCGAGGATTCAAGTCCTGGCATTTCAATCTGAAAGGGGTTTTCCTCTGCACAAGGCTTATTAACCATGTAGGCACCAAGCAGCCATAGCAAATCGCTTCAGCAGTCAACTGCTGGGAATCTGGGCTGGGCACACGGACAGTGGGGGCTCAGCTGCCAAAAAGGCCTCATTTTCTGACTACAGCATGCACCTGGGATTGCTGAAAATGAGGAATTACATTGTTCAGACACTAAGGATGAGTGCCTAAGACACTAAGGATAAGCTGGAGGGCACTGCTGCTGGGGAGGGCCTAAGGGGAAGCTGCAGAGGAAAGCCCTGGAGCGGCATAAGGAGAGACAGGAGAGGCCCTAAAAGAATAAGAGATGCAGAGAATGACCCCTAACCCCTGAGGGACTGTTTGAGTTGGATAAATACATAGTTCTGTTCCAAAGAACAAGAAACAATCTATACCAATTATCACCATGCTGGCAATTCCTAAACAAATGCACAATCACAGCCAAGAAGGTTTATCCTTGTCCTGCTCACAGTTTGTGTCTGAAGGTAAGTCTGTGCTCTAACACCTCTACCATTGGTTTAGTTACCTTCTGTAACCAGAGGATTACATCTACATTTCAGTTTTCCCAAAACAACCATTTTTCCCAAGTGTTTCTGTTTTGGGCTATCTTCTTTTAAGGGGCCCGATTGTCATTCCATAATCTTTCAGTACTTCCTAACAGCTAAGACTGTTTTCCATTGGGAAAAGGCTCACTTGAAGTTTCTCCCTTTACTCTATGCTTCAGTCCTTCAATCCTGAGAGCCAGGGAGATGTCCAAGTCTTGGCATTTCCATTCCTGGTGATCTCCTGGGCATGGACACCATGACCCTTCAAAAGAGATGTGTTTACATGGTCACTTTTCTGTATAAAAGCAGAAATGGACTTGGAGGAGGATCAGGGCTGGACCAGCAGCTAGACATGCACCACTCAGTGGGTTTTTCGTGACACCAAACACTGAGCAGTAGAAAACTGATAAAACTCAAGCATCAGAATTATGAACTCTATGACTGACACCTTTCACAATCACTTCCTGCCTCCCTGTCTTCATTTGCTTAATTTATTTTAATCAAGGGCTTCATAATGCATGAAAAACTCAAAAATACAACTGCAGTTAAATAATATGCAAGTAAAAACATATTTCAACTGGGTATAAGCAATCAGATTCCTGATCCAGGAGCCTTGTCCAGTCTGGTACAGAGGCAGTTTATTGCAGGAGGGATATTATCATCTATTTGTTTTTGTCTAGCTGACATTTGCAAAGCAACCAAGAAATTTCTGGCTAAATGAATGAGAAATCTTTAAGTTGGCTATTTATCTTCAAAAACTTACCCTTAATAAATCTCAATAATAAGATTATTGTAGTCATTTAACAATGAATTTTCTGGGCAGCAGATTAACATCAAACTAGTGAAGTGCTGGTGTTTCTATCTGGTTTAGTACCTATCTCATATTGCTCTAATATTTGCCCTATATTAATGCAGTAGCCATGCACTGCTGCTTCTTTATAAACACGTTTTTCAGGTCACACAAACGCGCTGGCAAAGGCTTTCATATTAATCCTTTTTATTATATTCAGTGAGGATCTATAAAAATGAATTAAAACCCTCTTTTTTCCTACCCTTAGGAGGACTCTTGCTTCCTATCATTTTGCCATCAAGGTTATAATTAAAGACACTGGTTGCTGTGGCCTGTATACATAATTGCAATATATGATCAAGGATTGTAAGCACCAGGATAAATGCATTATCACGCTGTCTAATTATCGTGTTATCTGACTGACAGGAGGCTGTTTTATCTCTTTCTAGGGATGAAGGACATATCTGACAGACACCAGGACTTTGCTTTGATGTCAGATTTGTATACGAAAGAATCAAAGAGTCAAACCCTTTCCAGAATGGTTCCAATGTGGTTTAATCCCGCCAGACAATCCGCTGCCTCGCTGCGAGCTTGCTTTGAAGTGGCACTGCACAGCGCATGCTGCTGGAGCTCATTCCCCAGAGCTGGAGCGCCCCACATGCCGAGCAGAAGGCCCGTGCCCCACGTCTCCCACAGCCACCCCCTCGCTCAGCAGATCACAGGGGGAGAGGGGATGTGGTGGGGCTGGAGAACGGGGGCTGCAGGGCCACCCCCGGCTCACGGCCGGGCCGCGCGGCCGGCGCTTCCCGCTCCGGGTCCTGCTCATCGGCAGCGCTTCCTACGGAGCACAACCACCCCGTGCTCATGGTGCCACCCCTGCCAGCACCCAAGCAAGGGCATGGCCAGCACCTCCTCCGCCACAGGGCCCTCCCCGGCCCCGCTGAGAACTTGCAAACGAGTAGCCATAGTCCTTGGCCGCACAGAAATACAGAACTCACATACATCCCTTCCCCCTTTCCACCCCTGCATGACCCGGCCATGCACCACCAAAGCATTTCTCCTTCACTTTAGTGATAACAGCCAGAGCTGTGAAATGTCAGAGTAATACGGGAAGGCTGGGAATGGAGGAGGCTGGGAGGGGGCACCGATGGTGGGACAAGCAAGGCTGAAACAGGCTAAAAAGGAGGGAGGAGCACAGAAGTGTCAGCCTTAAAAGAATAGGTAAAAGTGTCCCCTCCTGCACGTTCCTAGTGGGGTGAGACCCGGTATCCCACCATTCCTGCCCCCTCCCCTGCAGAACACACTGCTGCTCAGGGCTGCTTATCTCCCCGGTGACTGACTCCTGCTATACTTCAGGCACTCAAGTGCCTCAAGTCCATGCCATGGCACAAAGGTTAATTTTGTCCCCCTGTGCATGTTCATTATGACATAATCTCTAATTGCATGATCCATTTTTCTCTAAGTGGGTTTTTTTCTGGGCTAACTGATTGCCATTTCAGCCTGCTGTGCACAAACCAACCCAGCATCCTTGCACAGCAGCAATAGTCTCAAAGACTGCCTCATCAACAAATCATTTCAGAAATGGTTTTCATCATTTGAGGAACTGCATAATTATGATAAGATAATGAACCAGATTTGTACTATATCCAGCTTTTTCTTGGAAAAAAAAAAAAATCCAGGAGCCTGGAAATAGTTTCTAATCATTTCTGTGGTATAGGAATGAGTAGATGGTTTAATCATCAGGTTTTTTTGGAGGTTTTATTTGGTTGATTTCTTCCTTCTTAGCACATTCTTCACACACCCTTTGGCCATTTATCAATCATGGAAGAGAAGGATGAATCTTGTGGAGTTCCAAAATATCCTAAGTCTGGAGCTCTTAAATTCACAAATGAAATATTTGTCCAGTGTGGAGTTTGTTCGTATATTTAAATTTCCAGGTTTTAAAAAGTAAAATGAACTGACTTCCCTTGTGACATCTCCAAGACCCCACCACCGCCACAATGCTCAAGCCTCCACCTCCCTGCATCAAACCCAGGCAGAGCAATTCTTTCCTTGAAGCAGGAGCAAGGAACTGTTTCAGCAGTGGGGGCACCTTCTTAGATGGAGAAGATAAATCACCTCACACCCTCCTGGTAACCCTGCAGGATAGCTATGATCTTTTTTCTGAATTTCAGATCAGTTCTGTGTCTCCAATGTCTTCCAGTGCCTCTCCTCCCCTGCTATTTTAAATAACGTACTATTTTTTAGCAATCTAACTTCTAATCCCTGCCTATGTTTTTGGGGATTTTTTTACATGGAGAGCTATCAGTATCATTTACTTTGTATGATACCATGCTTAGTGTCCCTCTAAGAATTGCCTTTCTCCAGGGATGTAGGCAAAGGATTCCCATTTTTTACACTACCACAGCTGATTTCTGATTGCTTAGTGACAAAGACCCAGAGAAGTTTTGGGTGCCTAATTCAGACCATCAGCAGCAAAGCAATCAAGCATCTTTATGGGTCTGAGCCAGTGTTTTTGATACGGCAGCAGCAGCAAAAAACAGACATGAAAAAGGTGAAGTCACAGCAAAAATCCCTCATGGATCTCCCTACCGTAAGTGCCCTTAACCCAATACAATATTTTTCCTGCCTTATAGATAAAACCTAAATAACTCTGAAATTTCAATGCCATCAAAATACAGCTTCCATTACTTTTATACTTATAAAACCTGTTGGCCATGAGGAACTCTAGTAAAGTTGCAAATGCTTTATTGTCCCTTGTAGTTTTAGTAATAAAAGTACATTTTGACAAAATTATTATGCTGTTTGAGTCTTCATGTAGGACCTTATCTTTCAAAGTCCCATGGAAGTAAAAGGGGCAATAACCAACACACATAAATACACATACACACACACACATATATATATAAATGCATGTATATCCACATGTACTCATATGAAGAGGTTAATTACTTGATAAACTCGAATTGTTTTTCTTGTTGCATGATCTGCAAATGTGGTTGCTTTGTGCTGCTCATTATCCCCTATTTATTTACAAGATCTTTGTTTACTATATGATAGGAATCTTTTGTCCGTTCTGACTGCCAGCCTTCTGGAAGTCCTGGCTGCAATGCAGCCATCAGAGATATTAATTTTAATGTCAATGAAAGGTGAATACTTGTGACAGGATAACACTGAAGAAAAAGTCCTTTAAGTAGCTCAGGACTGATGAACTCTCAAAAGTTGCCATGAAGGTTTTATGGGAAATCACATCACACAATGAACTGTGTAACACTGGAACAATGCAAAGCCAAACTTTTTCCAAACATGGGAGAAACTGGAACAATTATCAGTCACAGCTCATATGAGAATTCATATACTCTTATACATGCACTGAGTATTTTACTCCATTAGGAGACCCTTTGGCTTCAGCTGAACTATTTGCAGAATAAAATTCTACTTCTACGAGTAAGGTGCAAACCTCAAAAACCTCCTTACTCCTAGAGACACCCCAAATTTTCATATTGACATTTTTCCTTTTTCTCTCTATAAATAGCTTTTTCATAGGAACACTGTCCCTCTGTTGAAAGTCAGGCATAAATGTGTTTGGATAAATCAGGTTTTAAGGAAGAAAGAAAAAAAAAAGAAAATCCACTGAAAATATCTAACGGAAAATAATTAGGTTTTGGAGGGGAACTGCCCTATTCAGTCTATTCAGCCTTAGTGAGTGTGGAAATAGCCATTTAAATCATTTTAGTCATGGTCTTGAGAATGTTATACCAAGTATCTGGACCCATTGCTAAGCAAGTACTAACAAGACACAGTTACCTAAATAAATCAACAGACAATCAGCTTCATCCTGAGCTCTCCCAGCTTGTTGGAAGATTGTTCAATTGGCATCAAAGACTACAAAAGTCTTTATTTATTTTGACTAAGGTTGATTTTTTTCTCTTTTTTAATTTTTTTTTTTATTTTCTGCATGAGCTAAGGCATCTCTGTACTGCTGAAAAAGTACCTTCCCTGCCTTCAGCCTTTATCTGACTCCAGCAGTGTGGAAAAGAAGGGAAGAAAACAAACATTTCAGTAACCAAGCAGAGTGATTGAAGAGTTTCTGTGTCAGAGGTATCCTAACTACTTATTTAAATCCCTTGAATAAGAGGGATTCATGAGTGACATCTAGAGGTAATTCCTTAAGATGGCTGGGGCAACTGCTGGCTGAAGCTCAGGTACTTGCCCTGAGCACTGAGGTCTCACTTGCCAGCACAGGCAGTGCTCGGACACACTGTGGGAGTTCAACTTAGTGCAGCAGCACAGACTTGAACAAGTAGACCAGGCCAAAAAATTTTGAGAGGGGAATTATTTTCTGTAGAGCTTCCCACCCAGTGTTTCAAAAGGAAAGTGGTGAAGCTTGAATGAAAACTTTCCATCCAAGTCAAATATGAAACCACTTTTCCCTGCAGAGCACTTAAGTATCTCTTTCCTCATTCTGCTCTGCTGGTCTAAGATCCCTGGCCAGATCTCATCTCCCAAACTACCACATGTTTCTTCTCTTTCCCACACAATATATGAGAAAAACCTCATAAACAAAGGGTAGGAAGGAGGGTTGAAACACCTGGGCTACAACCCACAAAGGATGGTGAGATAGCATACAAGAGATTATGGTATAATACAAACAGGACTTCAATCTAGTGACAAATTCTATCTTTTCATTTTGTTTTGTGGAAAATGGGGTTCAAAAATATTATGCCACCTCTAATTTAAAATTTCCAGGAACTTCTCCTTTAGGAGACTTCCAAGAGATCTGGAGAGGGACAATTTACAATGACATGTAGTCATTGGACAAGAAGAAATGGCTTTAAACTGAGAGAGGGCAGGTTTAGATCAGATAACAAGAAGAAATTCTTTACTATAAGTGTGGTGAGGCCTTGGCACAGATTGCCCAGAGAACTGTGGCTGTCCCATTCCTGGCACTGTTTAAGGCCAGGTTGCACGAGGCTTGGAGCAACCTGGTCTATGGAAGGTGTCCCTGCCCATGGCAGGGCTGGAACTGGATGGTCTTTAAGATCCCTTCCAACACAACCCATTATGTAATTTTCATCCTTGTGGCTTTTGGGATCCAAGTGGTGCAGGCAGAGTTTCAAAGCAACTTCTACGCCTGGCTGTCTGCCTGTAGAGAACCTGACCTCCTGCCGTGAGAGCAAATGTGTCAAGCTGAGCTCCTCCAGGTGACACTGCCAGGCTTTTGCTCAGAGAACTCAGACCAGGCTGTTACAGAACGGAGCAGCAGCCTGTCCTGGCAAGACTTTGTGCCCACCTGTCTGGAGATCCTTTCCCTTGGCTGCCCTAGGTATATATACATTCATTTTCTTACAGCTTCTGTCCAGGAACAGGTTTTGCTAATATTAGAAAGGCTGACATGTCCTGATTTCTTGTCATGATTTAGGATGAGAAGAAATACAGATGTAGCAGAATTTCATTCAGAAGTTTTGTCTCACCTCTTGCAGTGAAAGGCAGGCTATGAGCACACATCCAGCAAAGGATAACTAGATAATGCAATATGAAAAATGGCACCCATCACTCTGTTTGAGCTATTGGCCATTTGGGACATCTCTAACTAGAAGGAGATAAGAGGGAAAAGTTCAAACCAAAAGAAACTACTACAAAGTGAGGGATACTAGTGAAGCATGGCCGTCTTGCACAATGCTGTAGACATGAGTTGCTCTGTGCAGGAACAGAAAAGAGCCAAACAGATAATGCAGTCCCTGCCTCCAGACCTATGGCTACACTGAGCATTACAGAATCGGCTGGGGTGTGCCTGATAGCTGGAATGCTCTGAAGAGCAGGTAGCTCTTCAGCAGTTAATCTTTCTTTTTCATCATCTGCATTCGCCTGGCATGTTTGGACACATGCACCTGGTTTCTGTGCCATCAGGGAGCTCAGCTGTAGTTCACCTCTATCACATACCTGCAAAATGGTAGGTCTCTTCTTGTTTGCTCAGTTTGGAAGGATTCAAGGTACCTAAAGAAAGCCTTTAATCTGTCATTTAAAATCTTATTGTGGTTTAATTCGTAAGGAATAATGTTATTTTCATGGTGTGCCAAAAGCACTGTTGGCAACACTGAGGCAATTATTTATGTGGGTTATCAGTTCACAGAGCTGATTAAGTAACCTGAAATATGATGATAATGGCTTCCAGTAATGGCTCCATATCAAAAGGATAATAAATATTATTTGCTGCTCTTTCTTATAAGAAATGGGATATATTTCAGTCCTGTTGAAACAAAAGCAAAACTCCTATTGTTCTTTGGAAGAGTCTCCCAATAGCTCTAATTTCACATCATGTCTACTTCAATATGCTCATTTTGTTGCATAAAGTTATGAATGATAAACTGAATGTTATAGATACATCTGGATAACTGATGTTAAATCCTAATCTGCTTTCAGAGCCCTGGAGTGCCCTCTCCATGGTCATGACTCAGTTTTTAATCCACAGCAAGGTACAGAGAGCCAGCTGTATTCCTTTGCTTAGCGTTATCCACATATCACACCCTAAGTTGTAGACATATTTTAGAAAATATTCAGAAATTACTTCCTGCTGTATTTTACCAAAGGAAACTAGATCCAGATTTTTGTATGATGGGGATTGCTGAACTGGAGTTGATAAATGAACCAGCCTTACCACTAATAACATTTTTTAAGATGATTCGTAGTTTTGTCCATCACAAGTTACTCTGACCTGCCTTAAACCCACCAAGTGCCCAGTTATGAAATCTCTGTTCCCAGTGAGGGACACTCATCAGCAGAGGTTTTTCTTATTCCTTTAATTATAGCATGAATAACACAGATCCTATTCAGAATTGACACTGATGGGCAAATATGGATCGCTTGTCAATGGCTTAGTTTTTGCAGTATTAGATCATGGTGAGTAATTAGAAAAAAAATACAAATCTGGTTTAATTTAGAGTTAAATGTATAAAGAAATATATTTATTTTAGAACTTTCAAAAATGGTTTGCAAAGACACTTAGATGTGAAGCCTGTCTCAAAAGTATCTAATTAATGAAAAAAGGAAGTATAGGATCCTCTTTGGGATAGCAATTCCGTAGAGGGGAGACTTAAAAAAGCAAGATCTCCTCTACTCCATGGAGAGTTCTGAGCTGCTTTGAATGAGAGCCTGGAGGCTTTATGAACATTTCAGCTCATAACATAATACCTACAGATCAAAACAGAGTTAAGTAAAAAAAAAAAAAGAGGTGACTCTGTAAGTCCTGCATGAGGTATTTGATCTTCAATTATGTTAAAGAGTAAGATCTGAATGAAGTCACAGTATTGCAAAGCAGGTTGTTTATTTATAATAAAAATATAATTTGCAAGGAGACATATATCTTGCCAGTACCTGTAGGCAACAGACTTTTTAGTTTTAGCCCAAAGATCTATTCTGTAATTTTTAATGAAGAGGAATACCGTTTCCATTATTTTTAAAGATGCCCCACCAATTAACAGTTTTCCATACATCTGCTCATCAGATCAGTTTGGATCCTAGTTCTTGCCTCTTTGTGCTTAACTTCAGTTACTGTCTGCTGAATTGGGGCTGATGATGTTTAAAGGGGAACATAGGGCTGTTCTGTGAATCAGTTTTACATCATGTAAAACTGATTCACAGAACACAAAGCTGAAGGCAGTTACCTCTGAAACCACTGTACAAAGTAGTAACTCATATCAAAGAGCAAAACCTTGGTAATGATGGTCTGTTTGACAATGTTTTAAATAAATGTCACTCTACTTTACAGGTCTAGTGCAAGGATATTATGATTACTTCATCATTTTCTTTGAAATATACTTCTTTCCCTAACAGAAGGGAGGTTATTTTTATTGAAAGCCTGTGATTTTTATTCAGCTTTCAAGAAGTGTTGAATGTTTCACATGAAGGTTCTTGGTGTATATTTTGGAATCTAATTCAACATTCAAATCAATGGGAAGCTGATTCAGAATTTGAATCTAAACACAGTGCTGAACCTGGGCTCAAGAGTAGAAATGTTGGATATTTAACTACTAAAAATATTGTTCATTCTTGCCTTATATGGAGTTCTCATTTCAGCATGTAGAAATTGAAAATATTCTAAGAAAGGGTTTAACTTATGATGGACAAATATGCTAGTGCTACTGAAACAAGAAGGAATCCTAGTTTTTCCCAGAAACTTGTAGGAATTAAGGATGCAGTTCACCTAGATAAGAAGTACAGTAGACATAAGCACACCAGTATGTTTCTGAAATGATTTACACTCCAAAGATTGTAATTCCATTCATTACAAATATGGATGGGCCAGAAGATCTCCAGGTTTGATGCAACCAGACCTTTCCAACCAAGCAAAGACAGGAGAGATAGAGAAACAGCCACAGAAATGCTTGGTGTGCTGTCAGGTGGAGACAGAGATCAGCAGACACTGTCCACCCTGGCACATCAAACCTGCCCAAATGCCTGGGTAAAACACACACAGCTCCACGCTCTGGTTTTGTACTCTATCCATGAAAACACAGATCAAATCCCCTGCTTCTGATGGGAAGGCACACTGGTGTCATGCTGGGAAAAACAAAGTTGATTATTATTTTTCAGAGAACACCCCAGTCTAGGCAATCACTCCATGTTTTATTATTTTGTTCAGTGCATTTATTGCCATTGGTGGCTGCAATTTAATTGAAGTGAAACAGTTCTCAGATGCTTTTGCCAAAGAGGGAATACAGACACTTCACACTCTGAAGCCTTAACTGAACAAAAGAGTGCAAAGATGTGCTTGGAGGAGTAACTTGAGGCATCCTGAAAAATCAGGCCAACATTCAGCTCCAGTCTCCATATTCCTGCTACAGTGCCTGGGGCTGTACTGGTTGGTTAATCAAGGATTGCTGTCAGAGTGTCACTGGGGCTGGATTTATGCACTGTGTCACAAACAGTCAATAGAGTATGACTGCAAAAGAGGTTTGAAGTATCCCATCATGTGAACCTTATGCTGTGAAGCTACAAAAGAGGTCACTTTGTACTTGAAAACCTCTGAATAATCCATCAGGAAAATCTGGACCATAGTCCAGTATGTGCAGGAAAATATGGTGGATGCTGTCTGTGTTATCTCTCTGTGATTTATAGCAGGTTACAATAAACCCTTGTGAGTACCACCACTGCTTGTGGTGACATAACTGAACTTTATTCAGGTGACCTAATCTATGAGTAGTGGGAAGCTACAGGTGACTGACAGAGGAGGCTCCATATAGACACCAGGTAACCAGGAGGGGAACAGACCTGGAGCCTCTTTCCAGCTGCATTACATCAGTGCAGCTCCACGGATACCCATCCACTCAGCTACTCCCAAGTGATACCTGCCCAAACAGTTTCTGACAGGGGATTCTGACCCTTTATCCTCTGGTTGCCACTAGTTACGTTTTGCCTAAACAAAAACATCAAGACACTTCCTCTGGGCTCCATGATGACTGTCCACCCCAGCTTCTGCCATCTCCTTTCTTCACTGGTGTGCACCCACTCTACTCCCAATATCGTTTCCCTCCCTGAAATTCAGTGATTCATCTGTAGCCTCAGGGAAGGGCACCTGATTTCATTGCTTAACTGCTGTTAACAAGTTGCTGCACAAATCACCTGGCATTGCAGCATGAGGCTGCCAACAACTTTCTACTAAAGCTACAGGGAGCAGGTTTGCAATGTCAGCATTCTTATGGAAATCTTATTTCATTTATGATGGGGTTATTTCAAGTGTATTGCAGTGCTAGAAGATGGCAAATCAAGCCAGCTTTATGAAGAGCACCCTCAAAAAGATAGGTCCCATTCAGTTGTTGGTTTCCTTGCTGTTAGCTGATGTGATTTCAACGTGTACATGATCTTCTGTGGCAGATTTTACTCACCTGTCTGTAATACTTGGCAGCTCTTTCTCCCTCCCATGTCACTCCTGGCTTTATCAGCTCTCATCCCATGTGTTCTCACGTCTTTGTAACCCTCAGAGAAGGGGTAGAGAGGTCAGGTGGCCAATTAGTATGAAATACAGTGTCTGCCTTCCTCCCCTCCTTTTTCAGTGGTCTGTGAGTGGCTGGACAGGGGAAGAGGGTCCAGCTCTTCTGTAGCCCATTCTACCTCACTCAGAGTAAACTTGTTTGAACTTAAACTAGCTTTCCAAATCCTACCTGTCTCAGTTCTAGAAGATACAGTAGTTGCAGTGTCATGAAGGAAAGAAGAATCATGTTTGCAAAGTTACTTAGCTGAGGAGGAATACCAACAGGACATACCTGGAGCAGCACTGGAATGAAGAATATCAAAGAACAAACCACCCCTCCAGTTCAGCCCCAAAGTGGAAATGAACAGCTCTGCCAGTTTACATGTAATTTATTGCTAGGAAAATAAGGGATAGACACAGATATCCCCTTTCATGATGATGAACAGATCTGTACTGGATTGTGGCATCCTATGTTTTATGTGAGCAGGAGACTTGTCCTGATATAAATCACAGGGCACCAAAGCCAGCCAGCTGCAACTGCCCAGAAATAGCTGCATGCTGAAGGACAACTGCTTCAAAGACAGTCCTTATCAACCCAAGACACATTTACTTTGGGATCCTGCTCAGTTTTAGTCACTCTGACAGGTTTGGCTTGTAAAATCATTCTGCCTGTTTATCTGTACATAAGTAAAATCCATGTGGACATCCACCCCCAAGGACCTAAAGCTGCAAATGCACATAAATAACTTCAGCTGCATGACTACTCTCCTTGGATAAACAGCAGGGAGGAAGAAGAGGTACTTACAATATTGACATAAGAATGAAATTGTCCATGACTAACCTGAGGATGAAAATGAGGGAAGACTAATTAACCATCAGCTGAAGAATGGAATAACTTTTCAGCAGGAGGGATGGCAGGTGAAAAGTCAGAAAGCTTTATATTAATGCTTGGTCATTTTACAAGAGGAGTTTTGAGCCTTTCCTGTGACACCACAGGGCTGGAATCAGTGACCCATGAGGACTCCTTTGCCCCAGGGTTTGTACGTGACTGAAGTTACTCAGAAGCATAAATGTTTATAGGATGAGCCAGGAGCTTGCGTCAGCACAGCTGGCAAAATTCCATGGCTGCTTCATCCATCCCACTGAACGCCATAAACATGGAAGGATAACTTCCTTTCAAAAATGCACACACACACACTCTACAGGTATATAAAATTGGTATTTTTGCATGACAGTTTAAAAATGCAAAAAAGTTACTAGCTGTATGTATTTTTATATATATTGTAAATGAGCTGTATGTCTGCCACAAATTATATATGTATTTATGCACACATGCTGATGAGAAAGCCAAGTAACTTTCACTGTACTCTGACATCAATTAGATTAATATTCTTGTTAAAGGAAACTGAAGGAAATGTGTTGAACACAGATGATTTCTTCAGATGTCCACACGGTATTCAGGAACTTTTTAATGTATTAACTGAGTATGATGTGGGCACTGTGGGCACTGTGCCCCACAGCTTCCAACAGGGAACATGCCCGAGGTCAGGAAGGATATAAGTCACAATATAAGTCACCAAGAAGAGGAATAGGATTTAGCCCTAAGGCAGCTTAAGGTCTGAAGGTCCCTACATGACTTCACTCCTGCATGGCTTGGGTCCCTTGATAGTGTTTCCTATAGCATATATTGAATTAACAACATTAAAAAGACAACATTGAAAGAAGACCTGAATGGGCAAAAGTGAGCAACCAAAAATCAGAATATTCCCAGCCTATGCCTGAACTGGCAATCTCAACAATAGTATTTATTATGGATGTAAAGAACTTCACCCCCAGTTCTGACAATCTTCAGGGCACCTGCCAGCACTTTAGAGCCTGAGAAAAGGCTTCCTCTCCCTACAGACTATTTCACACAGAACATTTTTTTAGTCACCTGAGAAAGCATCCTTTGGTGAGACAATAACGGAATAGATACTTTGGGTCTCATTGAAGTCTTGATGAGCACAGCATTGGCTTCTATCAGGACATTAGGGCTTCGAAACATGTAAAATGCAACCTTTAGATATAATGCAATGTATTTATAGCTAATTTTGCCATAACATAAAGGCTGCACTTATAATAAAAGGAATTGAGTAATAGAGTAAAAATTTTTATGCTAATAATTGACTTCTAAGAGAACAAGATCAGTATTTCCATAAAATAGAGTAAGACATGCTGGCTCTGTAGTTACTCATCATCAGTCATAACAGCTCAAAATGGATATAAAACACTCTCACAAAACAACTTTCCATTCTCCTGTCTTTGTGTCAGGATAACGCTGACTCATTGTCAGGGAGAATCAAACTCAAAATCTTTTAGGGTTGATGATTAATGATAGAGGGGGATTTCCCCAACTTTGTTATGTCTCAATGCAAAGATCAATTCACTTGTTTATTTGCATTTGCATCTGATCTTTTTGATCAGTTATAATGCTATGAGATCCTGCAAGTGAGAGATCGATTTACCAGACCTCTTTCTTACTTAGGTTAGAGATTTCCTTAAAAAAAATACTAAGTTTGTTACTGTAAAAGAACAAGCTTGGAGAGAGGCCTTTTGGCCTGGGTGTTTCCTGTAGAACAATTCTGACTCCTGCTGTGGAAGAAACTCCTACTTGTCCTGCCCCAAGGGCGAAAGGTACTGCCAGGGAATTACAGCAATTTACCTCCAGGTCTCTGTCAAGCTCCAACCATCCCAGTAAGTTATTAGTCCCTCAGGACTCGAGAGACCTCAGGGAGACTGAAAAGCTCTGCTCCGTGTGCAGATGACCCAACCCATAACCGCAAGGAACAGGCTGAGGAGCAGGCTTTGCCAAAGCTGGCCTTGGAAACTGTGGGGGACCAGTGAGGCCATGGGCGGGTGGCTCACCAGGCTCCCCTGCCCTACCTGGAGGCGGGTGGTGCCTGCCCAAGTGCTCACAGAGTTGTGTGTGACTCCAAGCTGCTTCTCCCCAGCAGTGAGGCTCCAGGAGTTCCGGGCCATTTGGACTGCCCGCTTGCCGGCAGGCTGCGGGACAAACCGCCACGCCAGCTGCACCTGGAGCACAGCAGGGTGTGCCAGGAAGCCCTGGCAGAAGGCTGCTCTGAGCCAGGCTGCTCCTGCACACACATGTGGGTGCTTGGAGGAGAACAGCTCAGGCTGTCCCACAGTGCAGGCAGGGCAGAGACTGGGCTGCGCTCCACAGACTCTGGGCAGTCCCCATGAAGGTCCAGCTGAACAGGGCTTTGTGCATTCCTTGTGTTCCTCAAGAGCTGCTCTGGTAGCACAGGGGGCTGACCGAGCACATGGAATGGCTGGGTGCCCTTGGGAAAGCAGGCTGGGCCTCAGCTTCTGCTGCATAGGCACAGAACAGAAGTGGAACAAAGTTTCATGCTCAGAGCATCCATCTGAGTTGGAACATACCCACCGGAGAAGGGCTGAGCCCTTAGCTCAGATGAAGGCAATTAAAGAAAAAAAAAAAAAAGGGGAAACACCTGAGCTGTTGTCACTGAGGGGGAGCAAGTGAGCCCAACCACTGTGTCACATTCATGGCAGCTCTGAGCAGAAAAACACCCTTCCCACCATCAGAACTACACCTGATGCCCTCTACTCTGTGCCCAGGCAGTGATGTGCTCCTTGACCCTTTACCCAAGCAGATCTCTACCATGCCCATGTCATACTTGGTGACAGCAAGGTCAGAATTAATATTTGGAAAATAAAGGCAACATCACACTGAACACCAGCAAACTAAATCCATCTGCACACATTTACACAGACACACACACACACAAGAAAGATTGCCAGGTAGGTAGCACCTGAGGGATGTCCCTGTTGCCATTAAGCCTCAGTGTGAGCAGGATGTTTTTCCATTCTCCCAAGAATTCGTAAACTTTCCCAACCAGTTCTAAATGAAGAAGAAGTAGCACATACAACAACTGAAGGAAAGTCTGAGCAAAACTGTCTGTAACCACTTAAGATTCAAATACACCAGAAGTTCCTAAGTCATCTGATCCTAATTTCTGAAGAATTTAAATAGGACTTGTGCTATGCTATATGCCAGAACCTATAAATACAATGCTTTCTCTTATCAATCTCTTCTCCTGCTTTAGGCAGCTTGATAGCATTAGCTCAATATCTGCATTATTCCTCCTTCCTTCCCCGAACAGGGCACAAGGAACCTGTGAGAGTTTGCTGCTGATTTATGTCCAAAGCCGGAGGTGAAACTGCTGGATTAGAAGATCGCACTGCACGGGAACTAGAAGCCAGCCCACACAGGCTTTACAGGAAGAAATTATAGAAAAAGGCAAACACAGGAGAAAACTTAGAGCATGGATAAATTAGCAAATGGCAAAGTTCACCGGGAGGGAAGGCTTGCGTGCTAGGCTGTGTGTTTACAGCGCTCGCTCCTGTGCATGCACGGCTCCGCTGATGTGCTCCTGCCGAGAGAGCAGCTGGGACTCCCCGCTCACACTGCCAGCACTAGGCTGAAGACAGGAATTTCAGATAATGTAGCAAGGACAGAGCATCTAGAGCTGTAAAAACACTCAAAACAGTCTGCTGGGCAAAATAGCTGAGCACTGGAGATAAAGATTTGTTTTTAGCAAGAGTAGCATGGTTCAGAATTGTAACTTGGAAATGTGCTACAGATTTTCTTTTTAAGCTGAAATCGAAAAGACCATTTATTAATTAAATTTAAATATTCATCTTCCTAACAGTCTGGACTCCAGAGTGCTTTGTCTCCTGTGTTAGGTACCACATGAATCACGAGCCAGTGAACCATGCAAACAGGAAAGAATAAGTTGATCAGACTTTCAAGCTGCCTTAAGACACAGCATGTCCCTAAATATCTATTGCTAAATACAGTTTAGTGTTCACAGGATTAAAAATTAACTGCTTTTTAGTCATACCAACAATAAAACATATTTTCATTATAGGAATGTCAATATTTCATCCCTATTCCAAGAAGAGAATTTCAGTTAAAAAGTGTCACAGAATTCCAGCTCCATTCAAATTTTGTCTGTGACAGGGATATTAAATAGAAAGAACTTATTTTTTATGTTCTCAAATATAATTTTTAAAATTCAATGTAAGCAAGTGGCTGTATTATCCAACAATTAGGCAGATGAAATAAAATAAGATGCAATCAAGCATTTTATAGGGACATTATAAAAAAATCAGAAGCAAATATTTATAGCTATAAGAAGCTATAGCTATGCTGTCTTTGGGCTAGAACAGATTTGGGAGCTTTGGTTGTTGAACCAAAACACAGTATTTTATTTAACTAGAGAAAATGTAAAAAATAAATTAATATTCATAGTCTCAACTGTTCCTTAGTTTCCCTTGTGATTACTTAACCCTTCTGAAAACCTCTTAAAGTTTAAGTAATTTTTCATATAAAAGTAATTTCAAAAAATCACATTACATATCATCGTTTGATTACATTGAAGCAAAGCATTGTGTTTTTACCTGCAGGAAAGACTGACATCTGGAAAAAATTCACTTTGTCAGACTTATAAATTAAAAAAACCCCCACAACTACTGTCACAAATATTTTGGCACTCTTTCAGTAACTGCTGTGGCAGAAGAACAGCGAACATGAGAATCTATTTCACAAGACTTCCAGTCCAGCTCTACTGATCAGATATTTTTTAATCCATCTCATTTAAACATTTAAATCAAATAGGCGAAGATTTACCAGATCCACTAATCTACTTCCTCTTGAAACATATCCCTTTATCATTTATCTATTTAAGTCTATTGGCACTTTCTCTAGACTCCATTGTACTTAAGATGTTGGTATTCATGAGAACACTTCAGAGACCCTGTTTCTTTAATGAGTCTTGTTTCTTAATTTACTGAAAATTCTCATCAATTCCTTTCTTTTTTGCTTACTTAAAGGCAAAAATTATAAATCAACCTTTCTGTTCCAACTCATTTGACATTTCTTTATCATCAAATACTCCTACCAAAATCCTATTTGCCATAATGTGTAACTCAGAAATTATGTGACCTGGAAAACTCAGATGGGCAAATTCTGACACATTTCACTCTGCTTGGGAAAAAGAAAAAAAATAAAGACAGCTGGTTCATAGAGATGTGACTCCAACCCAGAAGTGTTTGTGTCACCATGAAGCAGGAAGGAGAGCAGAGTGGTGAGAAGGGCTAAGCACTCCTGAATATTTCCTAAATCAAATATGGTAGCAAGCAGCCCTGTTGCTGTCAATTCTGCATCCCCATCTGGGGTCCTGTAATGGTTTTAATGAAAGCTCTTACACATGGTGCTTAAAATAATCCATGTGTCTGCTGGGGTGAATTAAAAGATGTAAATGCAGTGTAATACGCCAAAGGATATAACAGTGTCAATATAAGAGCTGGCTGTGTCAGCCAGCAACAGGTTCCAGCTGGGGCAGCCTCCCGGAACAAAGACAGCCCTTGGCTCCATTCTGCTCTGCTTCTGAAGTCCCAAAATGGGTGAAAGAGAAGGAAAGCTGAGGACTGGAGCAGACATGTGATACCCAGCTGAGTGCACAGGGACACTCCCACAGCAACCTCGCTGTCCGCGTGGCCAGTTCTGACTGGAGCCATCCACCTCGGATGGCTCACACAGGGATGGAGTACAGGCACAGAGAGCCCTCAGGCAGGACTGATCCCTTGAAGAGCCTTTCCCCTGTCTGTTCTTGCTGGCCACAACCTGAACGAGCTGTTTTAGACAGCCAGGGATAGAGCACAGCATCTCAGCTCTGAACTCCGCAGCTGAGGAAGGACTGGATTTCTAAAAGTGCCCCAGTAAAACATTAATGGTTTGAGAAGGCCATGGAAACCCAGGAAACCTCTTCCTAATATCTTTCCAACCTCTTCCCACTAAATTAGATACATGGGTGAGAAGGAATTAAGTCTAGAGATTACCCACTGCACAGTGAACATTTGTCCTGCAACAGCACCGGCTGCCAGGAAAGGGGGTTTAAGACCAACATTCCTAATGACCATGTCTATTCCCCATGACCATTCCCCTCTTAATCAGATCACATAGATACATGCTCACAAGTACATTCTTCAAGACTTCTGTTCCACAGGAAAACTTGGGAAAATTTATCCCAATTGGGATATCCTATCATGTGGACTTCTGTTCCATGATAAAACCTAGGAAAACCTATCCCAATTATCAGAGCCCTGTAAAGATGGCCTTGACTCTGCACATCATATGAGCTTACAGTAATCACAAATCCATGAGAAATAGCGTAGATAATACACCAACTTTTTGGATGGGTTGATTAGTTTGTTTTTGGGGAAAAAAACCCTAATTTTATTTTCATTTTCTTAGAGCATTTATCACAGAAAACTCCTGATCCATGATTAGAGCTTGAGGGTGTTAACACAAATTACATAACATTCCCCAAATCTGAATTAATTCATAGACTTACCAGAGGCTCTCTTGCAATGATTTTCTCTTGAAGTTTGATTGAGATGACAGATGATAACTCTTATCTTTCGATTACAGCCTTGATGGTCTGATAAAGACTATAAAACTGCAACCATTAAATTTCTCGTCCCTGAATTCCCCCTGAGCAGTCTCCTGAGATCACCTGAAACAGATAAACAGAGATGTGAAGAGCATGCAATGGAACTGTTCCATAACTGATACTGATAATATTACTTGGCTTTACATTTATGCTAATATCAATTAAGCAAGCTTTATTAATACTTGCTGTCATTTCTTGAAGCTTCCTTACAAAGCAATCTATACCAGAAGCTTTCAGTTTGCACTTATGAAGAAAACCAAGGACTTTCCACACTCGTGCTCTGTATGGTGTGGCAGAAGAGGGTAAGCAGGTAAACTAGACAAGAGCAGCAAAGGGGGAAATGTAGCACAGTCACATTCACGGGAAGGGCCACAGTCCATACACTCTCCTCACTATACTCAAAAACACTGATCAGAAATTTCACTTGTGTATTTTCAACCAGCCCTCCCAAACCTTCATGGAATAGCTATAGGAGGGATTTTTCCCTTCTTTGTAACCAAGTTGAACACCAGCAAAGTTCAGGAGCCATTGTTAATTTTTCTCTTTCCTTTTTCTTGTCTGCAGAAAGTTGCCAAATCCCAGTTTATCATCTCTTCAAATGCTTCTCTTCCCAACATGAAGGATCAGCATCCTTACAGCATTATTCTTGGAATACAATGTCCTTCTGCTGCTATCATCAAACCCTGCTATCAAATAGCTTCCCCTTTTCTTCAGACATCCCAATTTCACTTCCCCCAAGTTTTCCAAAGAACTGCTTTAATGTAATTGGGTTATAAGAAATTATATAGCATCAGGATAGAGCAGTAGAGCCAATTCATAAGAATCACAGAACAGTTTGGATTGAAGAGGACCTTAAAGACCATTCACACTTCCAACCTGCCTGCCATGGTCAGGGACACCTCCCACTAAACCAGGTTGTTCCAAGCTCTGTCCAGCCTGGCGTTGAGAGCTAAGCTGAGATCCTATCACTAGCTGGTCCTACTGCAAGTTTTCTTTTGAAGAGTGATTATCATTTAGTAGCTACTTAAATTGGGTATTGATATAACTGATGATTAGATTCACAGCAACAGAAAAGTAAGACAGCAAAAAGTATATAGCATTTCTGTAGCTCCCATAACCTCAAATTTTGAATTTTTGGCTTAGTGTGGTGCTGACATCCTCATTTAATGTAAAACACTGGGACTTGAAGAAGATGAGGGATTTTCCCAGGAAGATGCCAAAAAATCCAGAGCAGTACAGGGATCTCAAAACATATATTACAGCCCTACTTGCTGAATGTGAAGAAATGAAAATGACTGTGAATTCCAGCTTTGCTGAATATTCACACTCCCCTGCTTTACCCAAAAGCACAAGTACACACAAACCTGCTTCAGTTCAGGGGTAGGTACTCCAAACTTTTACTACTCTACATCTAAGAGGTGCTTCCTAACAGAAATTTAACCTCAACTTAAATGTTTCCACGCATCACTTCTCCAGCATGGCTGTAATTTATCACCTGTTTTGTGCACAATATATGCAGCAAGCACCAAGACCAGTTGCACTCCTGAAGTTTCTGGTTTCACCTGAAATCAGCCTTTCTGAGCTCATCTTAACTGTGCCCTCGTGACTCTGCATAAACTTCAAAGATCACTTCGAAGACCACACAGCTCTTCCTGCAAACAAGCCAGCAGGACAAGAACAACCCCTACCAATAATGTCGTAGAGGCGAGACCACACAGAAGATTCCTGCAGTGCCCTTTGGGCTTAAAGATGTAGGGGGTCTGAACTCCCCGCTGCTGAGGCCGATCCGTGGCAGCTCCAAGAATCCCCCGTGCGCGGCATGCGGTGAGCTCCGTGCCCACATGGATGGGTGGAGAGCTCCAGATGAGCTCTGTGATCAGATACCTCTGCTGGGTCTGCCCCAGCTTGCAGCATGCCCTCCTCAAAGCTAAACGGAGCTCAGAGAGAGTTCACACCCCAGTACCTGACAGGTTGCCAGCTACAGCAGTCTTGTAGCCACCGGGAAAGCTTTGGGATTGGGTGCTGCTTCACAGCAAACTGGGGAGGTTCTACCCTAGACAATCCCCATGGCAAGAAACAGCATCACCCCTTGGATGAGTGAAAATTACTGGACACACAAACCATCATAACATCCATCTCTGGAAGATGCTGAAGATGCCCACAAGTGAGGAAGATGCTGAAGATGACTACAAGTGGAGGGAAAATATCTGGTTTATAAGCCCTACAGTAGTCAAGTCACCAAGCAGTGTAGTGACTCAATATTTAGGGAGTTGTGCACAGCTGAACTATGAAGCTTCACTAGCAAGAACTTGTGGAATCATGGAAAAACTGATGGGAAAGGAGAGGATCCAGACAGGGGCCTTGTGACAGTGGTACATGCATGACAACTTTTTACACATTGTCCTTGGCAGGTCGTGCCTCTGGGCCTTCAGGTCAACAAACACAACTTGCAGTGGCAGCAGAGGCTCCAGGCTTGGTGCCTGAAGGCAGCAGAGTGTGACATGCTGAGGAGATTGGGCTGAATAAAGGAACAGGGCAATTCACCGTGTTTCTCTTTGCAAACTGCCACCCCCTGACTTGCAGTTGTCTTAAAATGAGCAGTCACTAATTACATTTCTGTGATTGGTAATAGCTAAAAGCAGTTACTTTCTGGAAGTTCACCACAGCCACCATGTCTGGACTGTGGTCAGTGAAATTCAGCCAGGAGCTGGGATGGTTAGTTTTGACCCATCCCACAAGCTATAGGCATAGCTTTTCCCAGTATGGTCTGATTTTTGCCAAGGAAGCTTATGATGGGAGCTAGTCTTCATTTCCTCGTTGCCCTGGGTTCAAAGAAAATTTTTCTTTGTTTGACACTGGAATTTTACCCAGAGTGAAAGGAGGAAGGTGGAAGGGGAGAGAGAGGGTTAACATTCCTGAGAGGAAAGACTGGACATGGTGGGACAGTTCTGCTGGGGAGGTCAGGAAGAAGTATTGGTTGCCTCACTTTAGGAATCAGAGGTGCATCCTCACACACAAAGATGCCTTGTAGAAAATGCAGTTCTGGATTAGCTATATGCTTTTTTCCCTGTACCTCCCATGACATGACAAAATCTTTTCTTGCTGTCTACTTATTTCCCCTTCATTTTTCCCAGAGCACAGAAGATACCAATATTTTTACTATTTGTCCTCATTTGGTATACACTTGTTACACAAAACACCGAATTTGGTGATGTTGAAATTGCATTTTTTTCCAATTATTTCCAAGGCTGGTTAGGACTTTTCATAACCCTTGAATGAAACATAAAGGTTGCTGACCTAACTGCAACCTTTCAGTACCTTAAGGGGGTTTACAAGAAAGAGAAACTTTTCAAAAGGGCTTGGTGTGACAAGACAAGGTGAAATGGCTTCAGACTGGAAGAGGGCAGGTTTAGATAGGATATTATGAAGAAATTCTTCCCTGTGAGGGTGGTGAGGCCCTGGCACAGGTTGCCCAGAGAAGCTGTGGCTGCTCCATCCCTGTAAAACCTAGGAAGTGTTCAAGCTGGACAGGACTGGGAGTAACCTGGGATAGTGGAAGGTGTCCCTGTCCCTGGAAAGGGGATTGGAACTGGATGATCTTTAAGGTCCCTTCCAATCCAAACCGTTCAGTGATTCGATGATTCCGTGAGTCCCCTGCTCAAATACTTCCTGGTAAGGAGCCCAAAATAAATCACAACTCTTGCTAAAACAAATTTCTCAGAAAATGTGTTTTTTTCAAGTTGCAGTATTTACGGAGAATGCTGACATGAATGTTCATCTCTAGATCAGAGCCAGCTATCCTCAGAAGGACACGGAATCATGCTCATTTATCCCTGCTACAAGGAACAAGCCTTCAGTTTTCCATGAGGATAGTGCTTTGAAAAGAAAATAGGAACCCCCCCTGAATTTTCTGTGGTGCACAAGCATGAGCTGCAGTTTGTATTTGAGTCCTTTGCCACTGAATTTCCTCCTTTTCACAGCAGCCAAACAGGGCAGCCTCTGAGCCAGATCCCTGCCAAGACTCTGATTAAAAACTCACTCTCTGCACCTGTCTATTTATTTTACCACTCCGCACCTGCAGACTGGTTTCAAGACCCTCATTATTGCTCACTTGTCTCTGGCCTCATTCTGATAAACTTCACAGACAAAATACCACATTTCTCTTCTAATGACCATCACAACAACCTGAACTCTGAGCAGCCTCTAATAATTTCTCCATTTTTTCCCTGCTCTCTGAATATGTATTAATGAGCCATCATACAACATGCTGAAAGTAGGCTAAATGCAATTTATAGAAATGGAAATCTGCTTTTAAAAAGTAAATCAAAGCAGGTAAAAGATGCAAAAGAAGACAAAAAAAAAAAAAAAAGAAATAGAAAACCCCAATAAGAGTATAACTGAAGACAGTGAGTGACCTTTTCAGGTTCTCAGAGCTTCTATCTAGAAATTTATCAATTCTGCACCTGGAGAGGCCTGCACAGCCCTTGTATTGTGTCTCAGTCCCTAATTTCTGTTCTGTATAAAAGATAGACGGACCCATTGTCTCCCTGTTTTTCAGCCTTCTGGTTTGGAGTCAGAGTTTCTCACGGATTTTCATGTAAACAAAGCAATGTTTTCATAAATCTCTATATTGTTTACATTCTTCTCTTTAGGAGGGACAATTGATGGACAATTTCTCAGACCAGTGGAATTGAAGATGTTGAACCTCAATCTTCCAATGTGGTCTCATTTCTAGAAATCTATATAGACTGAAAGTGAAAATTAAACTCTCTCTTTTCCTGCCTCAGCTGTGGTGTCTGCCTCTCTCTTGTGACGGTAGTGTGTCACCCACTACTGACTCATCTCATTGCTGCTGGTGCTGCCACTGGCCAGACTGGAGCCCTTGTTCAAGCCACTCTGGGGACAAACTGCTGGAACTCCAAGCTTTTCTTTGAACCCCATTTTTTTCCAGCCCTTCTTGTAGGTTCTCCCTGACTGCCTTACCTATTTCCCCACAAGATGTACTTGAAGCTTGATTGCTTTTACTAACTAGAGGAAGAATAAAATCCAGCTTCTCCTTGAACCTATGGTGTCCTGGGCAGAGGACAGCCCAAGCAAGCACAACTCTTCCAGGCTGTTCTACTCCCAAGGCAATACATGGGAATAGCTCTTGCAGGAGTTGCCATAAATCTGTTTTATGGTACAATTGACAAGTAACCAGTGACCACAGCAAAAGCCACCCTGCCTAGACCTGGTGAGTCTTAAGTGCTTCTTCACGTGGAAATTCTGTGTTTTGTTTCCTACAGTATCTGTTATGCTTGTAAAAATATACTTCTTACAATGCCTCCTATATCCATGCATGTGTTAGGATGTGAAGTTCCAACCTTCCCTTTAAGATACTATCCTGCTTCCTCCCAAGAGACCTTTTCACAGCATTGCTGCAGCATGAGAATGCAGGGTTGACAAACAAACAGGTATTTTAAAGAGATCCCTGTACAAAATTTGAATGGGGAAATCAAATACTGATAATTTTCTTTTGTCAAGGCCGGTTTATCTCTAATTCAGAAGACATTCAGAGAGTATATTGTACCATGTGCACTTTCAAAGGCACAGCAAGGACAGAATATTACCAAATTCTCACTGGTTATCCAGCCTAAGGGTAGCAAATCACCTCCAGGAGAGAGCCAGCTGTGCCATTCAAATAGAGGATTTATTTAGACCTGTTGGTCCAGACAGATGTGGAGGCAAAAGCTCCTGTCTCATCATTAGTGCAAGCTCCTATGTTATAAACCAGGACCAAAATGGGAGAGGAAAACTCAGATCTTGGATCTGTACCATCAGAGAGAACAAAGTTTACCCTGTGAGTCACAAGTCACAAACCAAGTGTGTATTAATCTTCCCCCTGACACATTTCTTCCATCCATCAGATCTAGCATTGTGCTGCTCTAACAGTGAGGATACATCATGTCATTCATGACACATGATGATTCCCAGATGTTCAGAGAGCTCTGCTACCCAGTGGAACAAATGGGTGTTTACAGTAAAATAAGCACCAAATTTAGCAAAACTGAAGATGAAGTTACAAGTTAATTAGTGCAAGA
This sequence comes from Cettia cetti, assembly GCA_013401135.1. Classification (NCBI taxonomy): domain Eukaryota; kingdom Metazoa; phylum Chordata; class Aves; order Passeriformes; family Sylviidae; genus Cettia; species Cettia cetti. Next base: position 49,841 of record VZUI01051870.1, read on the forward strand.
GATCCTAAGCCCCATGATATATGGCACTCATATTTCTTCAGTAGATCCAGAAGAACAAATTGAAAGAAGAGTCCAACAATTGAATAGCAGAAAATCAAAACCAAAAAAACCCACCCAGAAAGTCACCCTGAAAGAAGCCAGAATAAATAACACCACTGCCGAGCTCTGATGTAGCTCTTCTGGTGGAGTTCCTGGTGATGAATAAAAGGAGCTCTGAGTCAGGTGCTTTTAAATACAGTCATATGTAACACCAAATCAATGAGAAGGAGAGTTGGGAGAGGAAAAAGGGTCTAAAAACATCTCAGAGAGTCTGTGAACCTCTCAGCTGACTAGAAGAGCTCCTGATTTAGGCAGGAATACCACAAGTGTCTTTGAAGATTATTTGCTCTGAAATTTCTCTTGTGGCATGTTGAGGAGCAGCTGGAGAAGGTGGACACCTAACTGAGGTTGTGGGAGGAGATATGAACTTGGGCCTCACTGACTTAAACAAACTGAGGCAAAACACAGATTTTCACGAGACTGCCTCGGTGCTGATGTTTCCAATCTAACGTAAGGAGGGAAGAATGGCAAACTCTCAAACCAGACACTGCTAAACTCCAGTGAGATCAAAAATAACTCACTATTAAAGGCTGTCCTCCTGAAAACTTTAATGTTCCCAAAAGTCATTACAGCTCTCCAGGTCTTCTGCTAAATCTTCCTTCCTCTCCCAGACATTTCAGTCAGTACTGAATGGAGCCATGCCAAAAGAATCCAACCCATCCTCTAGCACTTCATGTCAAACCCAGGAGACAGGAGCAGCCCACAGAGCCCATCCCACTGCTAGCAGTGGGGATTCTGGTGACCCCGGAACAGCTCTCCTGAGACAGAGTTCATGCAGTGACAGAGGGCCAAATGCCAGCGCTGTGCCTGGATACCTTCCTTATTCTGTGCTAGAGAACAAATTCATTTTCCATAAAGCACTAAATAGACCAATTTTTGATCTGGCTTGCAGCCCTGAAAACAACCTGCAAAAAACAGGTGGGAGCCTCCTTTCATGCAAGCCAAAAGACAGATAAAAATAGACTTGAATTGCCATTGAAAATATGGTAAAACAATCCTTTTCCATCTGCTAAAGCAAACCCTGGAATAAGTGAATTAACAGTGCCCAGGAGCAGACACAGTGAGCAAGGCATTGCTGCTCATTAATTAAGATGAACGTGACAGCAATCTATTGCCTCTACCTCTTGAAGGCATCAATCAGAGCCCAAAGCTGAGTGTGCATCTTGTCTGTCCCTCACAAACCCTGCTGGAACTCTGCCCATTCCTTCCTAAGTGTTTAGAGTAGCATTCCCTCACAAGCAAAGGCCTTTCCTCTCCTGCCATCTCCGTATTCCCCATCCAGCTCGGTGTTAAATCCCGGTGCCATCTCCTCACTTTGAAGTCGGCCACAAGAGATGAGTTCAAGATGTAAAACCCAGGGCATTTGCAGAAAGGGTTTTGACAAAGCCAAGATGTCCTTTCAGAGAGATTAGACCCGAAGGCCATAATTAACACGTCCCTGCTGCTGTTATGACAGCATAGCCCCCATCACCCACACTGACATTCAGCTTGCCAGAGTGATCCCAAAGGAAGCATCCTCAGCACCATCTAATTATCCCAAACTTCAGCCTGTTGCTCAAGAGGGTTGCTTCTGTGGATAGGCTGCTTAAAATACCCCATGTACCCAGGCATGGAAACACAGACTTCCCCTCAGTCCAAACACAACCAGTTTAATCAAGTCAGACTGTGACCTGTCCCAAGGAGAAGGGAGATAGAATAGTTTCTGTTTAAACAAGGAAGGAAAAAAAGCAGCCAAATCCTTGTCTCATTTATGGTAATGTAAATCTAGAATAACTGGATAAATATAACTGAAGTTAAAGCTTTTATAAACAGGTATAAATCAGATCAGCTTAAACAAATGCAAGTTTTTAAGACTCTTTGGCATCTTTTAAACCTCAGTTTCTGGTTAGATGCTCAGTCAGGCTGAGTCCAGCCTTTCAGCTGCCTGTTATTTATGGGACTGCTCACAAAACTGAGTGGTCACCCCACAGGACATGTTTAACCTCCACTTGCACGACACTTAGCAGATGTGTAAACTGAAAGGCTGGCAGAAATTTGAGTGTGCACAACTGGGGGACAGTACTGTCCCTCAAAAAAATAAAGTATCAAATAGAGCCATTAAAAAGCCAAAATGAAAAAATCAAGATGTTCACCCCAGAAAAATTATGATTTTTCATTTCAGATTGAGATCATTCAGAGCTTTTTCCTCATAGAATCAAAAGTTCAGAGCTTTTTTTTTTTTTTTTTTTTTTAGTTTGAACTGTTGAAACATTTTGACTGAAAATAAACATTTTGACATTTCCAAGTCAGAATGTATACATGTGGTTTGTCAACAAAATTAGGTTAGAAATCGCAAAGGAAGAGGTTTTCATGTGAGGTTTATATTGTACTTCCTGCTTTTTGAAGAAACAGTGCAACCATGTCCAGGTCAAAAAGTTAAGAGGTGCTCAAAAATGCTAACAATGAATTGCCTACTCTCCTTTAATCTCAGATCAGTTTTGAACTCAGTTTGGATTATCCCTGATTTTATTCATGATAATTCATCTACTTTTCCAGCTGCATAGGCAGATGCAGAGATCTGGGCTACTGATGATTTTCATGCACAATCTAGGATTAGAAAAGTACAAAAACGTTATTATTACCTTTGTAAGTGTTTTCTTGAACCAGAAGGGTTTTTTTCTACCCTTTAAGGGTGAATGCTGGAGCCTATTTCAGATTTCTCTTCTGCATTGAGCCTGCTTGGACACAGCTGAGAGATTTCAAACATCAAATCAATTTTGAGCTGTGTGAATTCCCTCCAGATATGATTTTTCTTGGATGTGTAAAAACTCAGCACTCAGAGAGCACCTGAATGACCATTTAAGTCTGCTGCCACAGGGATTGGCACAGCAAAGGATCTGAATGAGCAAACTACTGGCCGAGGAATTTTTTTTACTATTTCTTTCTTTTAACTGCAATGCAGAGAATAAGAGTTCAGACAAAGGAATATTTTAAATCTGTGCCCTTTATGTGGAACAGAACTGCATGGCCAGAAGAATTAAATTTGTCTTTTTTTTTTTTATTTTAAACTCCTATATCTTGATTCTGGCCAGACTCAAGAAGTTGAAGTGACCAGAATAATTCTCTTTTCTCCATATCTCTGGATTGCCTTCAAGCTAGGTAGCTTGGAAGACTGGAATCAAAATCATTTCCAGGGACCCCTATATCTTACTAATCAAAGCTTAAGTGAGTTACAGAAATTGTTGATGCTTGTGCAACTAGTGTTGATCTGAAAAATATAAATGTATTTTATGACTTTGGAGGACTTAAATCAGAGATTTTTTTTTTAACAGAGAGACATTTGTGTGAATATATATAAACCCAGCAAGAAACCAAGATTATTTTTCTCTTCCATACACCTACCTCTAATTACTATGTGTTCTATGGTAATATATCCCATTTATATAATTAATTGGTCCTTTGGAAAGGGAGTCTTATCTCAAAGATACTCAAGCACCCACAAGAAAAGCAAAGAAAAGAAAGTTGATACCAGATCTAAATTATTAGAGAAAATACCTGAAAAATATTGCAAAAAAATACTGAAGATAGAATATCTCGTTGTGGCAGCCCGTGTATCCAAAAAGGTTGTGAGTCTCAGGGAGCAGCTGCTACTGAGCATCACATCCTAACTAACATCCAGCAGAATGGCCAAGCAACAATGAAAACATGCAAAATCAGGAAGCAAGCCTGAAAATACAAGCAGCTCTTTTTCTTGTTAGGCGTAAATTTCATGCCATTGGATTCTCAATTCATCTTCTATCAAGAGAACAACTGAGATCCAAATATTTGATGTAACATTCAAGCATTTTGCAACACAAGCAGTCCAGACTTCTCTAATTTTTGCCTTTTACAAAACCCTCATAATATTTTATTCCTGTCAAGGGCTTAAATTTTCTTGATGGAAAGAGATGATGTGGGAGGACAAATGGCTGAGATGCAGTGTTTAATCTATTAGAAAAAAAAATCTCTCTTACATCAAGGATTCTTTGCTAAAATAACAATGAATCAAATCAACTCTATGGATACAACATTGAGCTTCCCCTTGCACCAGCATTATGACTTTTAGACAATGGTAGACTTAAAATCCATTATAGCAAAGCATTAGCTTGATATCTATGGGAATTTAAATAGTTGCACAAAACCAAAAAGAAGGATAAATCATTTTAGAGGATAGTCCATCCCATATCTTTGAAGCTTTTGGTACAGAAATAGCCACAGGAGGTGGAAATGAATGCAACACATGAATATAATGTACACAACACCTTTCAGTTTGTCCCAGTGAATCCAAATGGGTGTAACTTAAAAAGTTTAGTTCTTCAGAGAGTACACATGTTGGATAAATAATTGAAAAGTGTTCAAGTAAAGCAGAGGATTGCACTAGTCCCAACAGCCGCTGAATTTCAGCTTGCTTAAACTCACTCATATTCACTTCTGGGTTTGGTCCTGGTAATGGGACCTGCTACATAGTGGTTTATTTTCTTGGGGAATCAAAATGAATGAGTGGTATTAGAATCCCATGAGCGGCTTAGGTGCAGGTCGTTAACAATATTAAGCCTGTGGATGAGTGGAACAGCCTAACAGAATCCAGAAAAGGAGAAAACTCTGCTGTGGAGACATGCATTGTCTTTCAATTGTCACAAGAAACACCAGTCCCAAAAAGCTGAAGATCCCCGTCATCAGGGAATAGGAGTGCTATTTGCAAGGGAGCAACAGCCACCAAGCGGGAGACAAGGGTCTTCAGGAGCTTGGGCTTGTCCAGGTGTGGGACTGTTGATGTATTTCCTGCAGCATCACACACTCCAGAGCCAGGAATACAATAAAGATCAGAGCTGTGGGTTCCTAGACAAAGTTCACATTATTCTGCCATGTGAGACCTACATGGCATCACACTGTTTCCCTAAGAGTTTGTCACTGCCTCCTCGCATCATCCACACGTTGGAGACGAAGGAAAGAAAGCGCCTGCCTGGAAGAGGAGAGGTGGGGTAGAGCAAGAAGATCCAGGAACTGGATATTTATGATCCAGATATTCAGTCTCCAGGAGAAGCTTGCAGTAGCAGCCAGGACCCTGAGTCTAAAAACTGGATCAGGGTAATTTTTCTAAGATTATTCTAGCATCCTATCTCCTCATCTGAGTTGGAAGTGCCCTGACTTCATTTTCCCACAGATAGGAGAAATAAAGGTTTATGTCACATAAAGCTTGGAGCCTTTTGCTGAGCAGATGGATGGCCAGTTTCCTGCTCTCTTAGGTAAGCAATAAAGGAAATTATACTGTAATTCAGAGAGCTTCGAAATAAAATGGCTTTTGGCAATGCTTAGACTTGTGCTAATATCAGAGCAGTTATTTCTGTCAGCTTCAGAGTACTGTGCTGTGGCCAATTAATGGAAAAAAAGATGAGAGTCAGTTAATTGCTCTGGGATTTTCTCTATGAATGTTCAGGCTAGATTAAGGAAAAGGCCTTGCCCTTGCCTGTATAGTCTCTTATTTCCAATTGGTGTTACAGCACTGCTGGCCTCGCTGCTCCTATTAAAGGTCAGTCAATGTTTCCACTATAAACCTCCTTTACTGCAGATTTCACACAAGTGTGTGAGTTTAATTTACTCTGGACTGAATCACAGTTCTTCTTGACCTGGAAATGGAGGTGTTTTGATCTGTTCTTTAAATCTGTGTGCTCATTTCAGTATTAACCTGGGACATCTTAAAAAAAAAGGTCATCTCTAACACACGTTCTTATTTTAAAAGATTCCAACCGTAGATCATCCCCTTTGGATAACTGATTCTTTCAAAACACCAGCCAGCGGTTTCCTGATTTAGTCCCAAAGCAATATTGGCAGCTCATTGCATGTTATCTGAGAAACTATGGTTATCAAGCTTTATTATCCAATAGAGGGTGGGTCACTTCTGAAAAATGAAAATCTGAAAGGAAGGTATTACTATTTGGAACAATTTCAGTTTCCAAACAAAAAGTTATATTTCAAAATGGGCTGTTCACACAACCAGCAATTGGATACAGCACAATCCCCAGGACAGATTATGAAAATGATTTTTGCCATTGGGCAGGAAGCAGAAAAACACTGGAATCAAAATCCTGTATTCTCCAAACTTCTCTAGAAATTAAGTACTCCGTGGGATATCTCTAGGGCAACTGATCGTCCCTTTGTAAAATGAATAATCACCAAGGAATTAGTTGTAAAGTCCCCTCATTATACACCCACACACATCTTCTTTCCCACTGAAGCAATAGCTCCTGCTGTCTATCTTCTGCCTCCCTCTGTTGGGAAGAGGCCTCCTCCACAGGTAGGAGAGAGCAAGTGCCAGCTCTGGTGGGTTATTCTCTGTTCTGCCTTAGCTGGGGCACACAGGACACGTGTAGCCCCCTCTCTTCCCCAGGCTGAAGCTGGTCCCTTGTTCCCTCTTCCCCTTGTGGGGAGAAGAGCCAAGGGAGCCTTTTATCCTTCTAGAAAGGAGTTGAAATCATAGACGAGGAGGCTTACCAGTAAATTCAGGTTTGGTGTCACATACCTGTCATTGATGTGTGTAAGAAAGGATGGATGATGGCGATACCTAGGAATTTGGAAATAGTTTTGTATTCCATGTTACAGTATAAAACTCTCACAATTTTCAACAGGAAAAATCAAAGCGTCTCCCAATCAATCATGTCTTTATTCTCAGGGAATTATTTGGTGGAAATTCTCCAGTTTGTGAAGTTTCACTCTGAACAAGGCAAAAGCAAAATTCTTTTTCCACGGTTATTTGCATTCTTTGCCCATCCCTACTTTCAGCTTTAAGTCTCTCCACACGCACCTAGGTTTGCTCATCCACACCCGCACACCTGGTTCTCCGTTAGGACTGCCTTGGCACGGCCCCAAGAGCACTGGATTTGGAAGCCAACACCCATTTCTCATGCAGAGGACAATCCCACACCCATGGCTATGCTTTCAAACTATCTAAATGCACACAGGGAATCTGCAGAACTAAGTTGCAGAGGTGTAAATTTAGACTGTTACAACAATCTTGATGGAAATCTGATTAAATTCTTAATGCATCAGCAGCAGGGTTTGGTTTAGCTCAGGCCATTTGGAGGAGTCAAGCTAAAGGCAGAACTCCCTGTGAGGATTTTAGAGCCAGAATGGCCACATAGGGAGTTCTGCCATCAGGCTGCACCGTTTACCAGGTCTTGTGAGAATGGCCTTTGTATCTCTGTAGCAGTTACGAGTAAATTGCATTTTCACACTCTTCTTCTCAGACTTAAGGATTAGAAACCTGATACTTCTAAACAAAAGCGAATGAACTGATGCCTCACAGGCTTCCATGAGCTGGCAACCAGAGCTGCAGTTCAAGGCATCCTAAACTTTAACATGGAAAAAATTCTTTACTCTAGGGATGGTGAGACCCTGTCATGGGTTGCCCAGAGAAGCTGTGAATGCCCCATCCGTGGACTGTTTAAGGCCAGGCTGGATGGGGCTCTGAGCAACCTGGTCTAGAGGACGGTGTCCTTGTCCACAACAGAGAGTTGGAACAAGATGATCTTTAAGGGCCCTTCCAACCCAAGCCTTTCCATGATTCTGCTATGAACATGGACACAAGCACATGGATCTGCCTGGATTGCAGGCAGCATTAACATAGTGATATCACATATCAATAAGACTGGAACATGTTCAAATGATGGGCTGATCTCATTCACATCTGCCAGCATCAATTCATGTAGCCGTGCCTTTCTATTAATCAGTATTTTGCAGGTCTGACACCACAGGCAGCTTTTACAGCCCAGCCAGCCACCATGGAATATGCTGGGGAGGACACAAGTGCATCTGAAGAAATGGGACTTTGAGCAGTGCAGCTTTGTGTGTCTCCAGCTTCATCACTGCTCTGCTGGGACTAGCAAGGAGGCAGCTCATGGAGAGTGGGAAGGATGAGTAAAGGAAACCATGCTGGAAAAGATTCATTAGAGAAATTCTCTCAACCCAAAAGGCCCACTCAGGGTATCCCTGAGGAAAATGAGGTCCTTTGGTTGGCACAATAAAGCATGATCTCTATTCAGAGGGAAGAACAATTCATACTTTTAGGCTTGACAGTAAAGTGGGCTCAGTCCAAAACAGAGGGACAGCTCAGTAGTAAGTTGGATCTGCAACTACTGACTTTTAAGTGAGTTTGGCTCCCAGTTCCCAGACTGAAGTCAAGACTTTCTACCCTTTCCATGTTGACTGATCCTCTTACCTCAACTAAAAGCACACGACTTACAGGTTGCTTTAAGGTGTGGGAGTGTTTCATCCTGCATTTTCAAGGGTTTCTCCAGCCTGTATTTCTGTATCTCTGCATTTACAGTACGGAAAGCCCTCTCCCTCTGAGCCCATGCTGTACACATGATGAGAAAACCTCCTATAACATTCTAACAAAACATGCTTGAACAGAGCCAGCAAAATTTCACTATAAGCTATTTCTGTAGGTTAATTCTATTGCATAACTTACACGATTGACAATCAGCCACAGAAGAATAAAAGATGTGTTGAACAAGAGAGGGGATCTTAAGTCACATGACACTATTACTTGCTGTGTCCAGCTCAAATTTTCAGTGTCAGAGCACCACAGAAACACAGAAGACAGAGGTGGTCCATCACTGTCTCAGCTGACCAAAGTCTTTGTGTCCAGCTGCTGAGTGACTGACACCACTGCCCCTTTTACTTTCCTGAAGGGCCTGAAATGTGCTCAAGCTCCACTTATTTCCTAACTTTTGAAATTGTAATAAGCTGTGCTTTTATTCACATTGCCTTGATTTTCTTTTCTTTTCCCTCTTTTTTTCCAGATGGAAACTATCTGGAAAGAAACCCTTAGGTAATAGAGAAACCAGCAACTTGTGGGACGAGTTGGGGATTGCTTGAGAAGAAGAGACCCAGGGAGCACACGTTATTTATCTTGCATTACTCCACTTTTTTCCAAACGTGTTTTTATATAACATGACAGGTTATCACTTCTTGCCTTTGGCTACAGATGGGTAGGACTGCAAACAATCAAATGCAAATCAAGAACAGTCTACAGCAGACACACCATTGTATTGTCATGGCATTACTCCTACTCACTCCATTAGTCAAAGCACTCCCTCGGTTTGGTTATTTGGATGGAGTAGCTGGGTGGAGACAGAGTGTGTGGGTGGATGGCCCTTCTCCAGCAGAGCAAACACTCTCCTCGGGGGACGTCTCTTACGACAAGGAATTCCTCGTGACATCATGGGCTGCTTGACGTGGGAGTGATGTGCTCGAGCTGGAACGGCTCCCACTGAATTTTATAATACAGCCAAAATAGGATGAGCAAATCCTAAAAGGATAATCAATTCAGGGGCGTGGCTGTAATTTTACCAGGATTTTTCCTTCCTTCCTTTCCCAATAGTAAGATGTGTTTCAGAAATGCAGTTTCTAACACCAAGAAAGCTGGATGCACACACTGACTGTGATTAGCAGAGCTTTCCTTTTGTTGGGTTTATGCACAAAATACCAACTGAGAAGTCTACCCTTTCCAGATCAATTAAAAGAAATCTCCTTCACACAACTTCATAAAATAATCCAATAGTCTTCAAGAAAGGATTAAGTAGTTTTAAAACTTTAAGTCAGCCGTGCTTTAAATTTAGATCTATCTTTGCTATTTAGAAAAGGCCTGACATTTTCTTACTAGAAAAAAATAAAAAAAGAACAGCAAATTTGGGCTAGATGAACTAAGGAATTGTTCGTCCTGTCTAATTCACCAAAAACCCAAGAGACATTTACTCAAATGCTTCACATCTCAGAAATGTTCACACAGTGTACAGACTAAGCTGGCATCATTGACCAAGGACATCTCATCAAAACGTAACACATTCTATAAATCACACAGTGGGCAGCACCACAGGGATGAGAAATATCCTTTTTGTGCTGTTTTTGGTTAACAGAGCTCAGCAAGCCCTGGTCAGGACTACAAAACACAACAGGACAAGACAGACCAGGGATATTTGATCTTCTCTAACTCCTGGGTAAAGCTTTAGGGCAGCAGATTTCACCTCCAGTTTTCTGTGCTTTACTTGGCTTAGAAAAACTGACAAGGGCAATTCCTACACACTTTTGTTGTTTCAGTTAAAACAGTTGGGAAAGGACAGGTGAGTATGGCTGCACACATCTAAGTGGCTAAAAATATATATCCTGGCATGATATTACAAGAACAATGTGATGAGAATCCAACAAGCTGTGATATGCAGGACCTGATATTAAAAATCCAGTCAGCTTACCTCAAAAAATTAAAGTTTTGTCTTCTAGAAAAAAATGAAATTAAGAAAGAACACACAGCTTTAGTGAGATGTCATCACCTGGTATCAGCAAAATAAAATTCCCAAATAAACCTGAGCTATTATTCCAAGGGAAATATTGTACAGTAATTATAACCTAGTGAGAAACTAAATTGAAACTGTAATTGAGAAAATTAGGGGAACATGTACTGTGGCTACATCTCTGCCTTGGATCTGCAAGGAGTTGGTGAGATGGAAAAAGGAAAGATTTGGCTACTGGTAAAAAGAATTCCTCCTCCTGCCCTACAAAACAATCTGTAAGCCCAAACATAAATTCACAGTAAGAGAGTTTCCAGTAATAGGCAAAAGTACAACACACAATTATCTGTGTTACACAACAGCTGAAAATCTCATTTGTAATGAATCCACAGGTTCCCCAGGAGGTGAATCTCTGCCGTGGCTGCTGCAGCAGTTCAGGATCTCTCCCTAAGCACAACCAGGACAGGTTTGACCCCGGCTGTCCCCCACATTCCAGGACACCATCCTCCCAGGTTGTATCCTACTTCTCCTTGACACCACACTACACAAACACACCCTCCCAGGCCCCAGCACACCTTTCCCATTATTTGAAATGTTCTTCACTGCGGAGCACATGTGCATTCTTCCAAACATGTGTAAGAGCTCCAGGGGCCCGGGGGAGCTGCAGCCCCCATGGCGTGCAGCGGGAACACGGCCAGCCCGCCTGAAAAGAGAATCGCCCTGAGCAATGCTTATTCTTAGATTAGCTGCACACAACAGGGAGATCTTCCTATCTGAAAAGTGCATATTTGGAGAGGTACACCTCCTGCCAAGGCTTTCCCAAGTGGCTCCCAGGTGCACCAAGGCTAGCAGGGGTATTAGAGAGAAGGTGAAAACAAACTCTGGCATGGGAGAGAGGGAACACGCTAAATTCTCCTCTTAATCCCTGATATTTAAGGGATCGCTTTAAACCCTGCAGCACGAGATTTGTGATTCATGACATCATGTGTTCTTTATTTGGGTTATTCCTATTATTCCTATCAGTGTTTGCTATTGTTTTTTCTGCAACAGGAGCTCGACAGCCGATGAAAGCAGCACAGGTGACTGGCAATTTTCCATGATCCTCTCCTCTCACAGTCCCATTCCTCACTCTTAATTTAATCAGGTGTTTTTAGCCTGGTGTATCACGCTTACCTCTCCAAGGCACGCTGCACCTAAGGCTCACCTACACACTGTGTCACTGGCATCTTAAATCACCATTCTGGCTCCAGGGTAGCTCTAGGAGTATCAGCATGTACTGACTATTCCTCATTAAAATTCAGCAGCGCTGGAGCAGATGAATTGTGCAACCCCATTGTTCCTGCAGTGTGGTTGCAGGCATTCATATAATCTTATTATGACTTTTGGGTGGTTCTTATGCATATTTACACTTTAATTTTCTGTGCTGTAGGTTCAAAGAAGAGCGTGTGAAATAGTAATATATGACTCTTGGAACTGGGAAAAGATTAAGAGTCTCCTAAAATAAATACAAAGTGATCAAACATTACTACGGTGTAAAATTAACACTGGAGCAAGGAAAAAATTCTGTAAACTGTTCTGGGAAAATTAGTATTTTTGTTTTGGAAAAAAACATTGTCTTTGAAAATCTTCATGTTAAGTAAAGGTTCTAATATTGTAAGCTTCAGTACATGCCCTGAAGCCCTTTCCACAGTGCAGATACTCACCGTGTTTGCTGCCAGATAAACCCAAAATGGAATTGCAGTGCCCTCCTCGGGGATCACCCCTGTATTTCATTAGGGACCTACACTCCACAAATACCAGCAATTGGCAAAATGAAAAAAATTAGAAGGAAATACTTGGGCCTATTTTCCCATAAGGAATTTTGCCTTAAGGGACCCATCAGAAAGAGGTGAAGGGAAAACACTTCCCTGTTTGTTGTGAAATCCTTTTCCAAAAGGATTTACATTGACAACCCAGCGATACCTCAAAATATTCGAAACTTTGCATAATGCTTACAAAACAATACAGATGAGCAAGCCTTGGAAGATTACAAGGAAGTGTGGCTGCTAATGGTTCCCAGAAAAATGCTTTCATCACACAAATACGGTTGAGGGAGAGATAAAGGAAAAGGAAAGACTCAAGAAACCTGACAGGGTAAGAAATCCCTCTCTACATAACTGTGCTGAGTTAACACTGGCAACATCAGCCCTAGCAGCTGGCAAAGACATTAACAACCCCGGTGAGGAAGAGTGCTTGGATTTGGATCCTCAGTGTAATTCGTCACCTTCCCCCTTCAGAAAGTGTGGCCACGGCATCCTCAAGGTTTCATAACATGGACTGACTTGTGCCTTCCTCCAGTTTCCCCTGATGAAAGCCAAATGAAATGTGTGCACCTCAGTGTTAGCTCAGGAGAAAGATGCTCTGGCCTCTTTGCACTCTTCTCTTCATAGCACACCTACACTATTTCCAAGTGTTTTTATTGACACAACTGTATTTACATTTGTATTTGATGTGTACAATGCACATCAGGATTTAACGGCACAGACAGGATAAGAGTCCAAAAATTCCATCCTATTTCTCAACTACAAGACTTTACTTACCCCAGCCCTTGGCTTCTCTACAAGGACCACCAACAGAGGCAACAGCTGAAGACGACTGCTCAACTGTAGTTTTCTTTGGAATATGAACATGAGGAATTCAGCTGACACTGGAAGGATTCTGGACGGTGGGTTATACACCTGTCAGGAAGAAGCAGCTATTTAGAAGGCAGTCTCTGGGGTTTTCCCCTTCATTCCCCCACTGATAAGCAGCCCATCACATAAGGTGGTACACGCCCCACAGGCCTTCTTTCCTCTCCCACCTTCCACTTCCTCCCTTTTTGGTAAGGTGGGAGAAGTAAAGAGCAGCAGGAGCAGCCATGAAGTTTCCCCTTTTTGTGGTTTAATGCTGCAGTGTGTGATCTCTGCTTTCTTTAGTCACAAGCCTGGCAGGTACAGCTTCAGGGAGGCTGCTGCAGTGGAAGTTCAATAGACAGTCTAAAAGGGAGGACTGGCACCAATGACTTAAACAGAAAACCTTGTGTTGACTGGTCCAGGATCAAGCAAACCATGCTGGCTAAACTTTTCCTATATATATATATTAACATACTTCATTACACAAAGTTTTTAACCATAGTGAGTGAAACATTACCAATGGGAAATCCATAAAAGTCGGAATCTACAGAATGGAATGTTTTGATTTATTTTTGCCTACCTTCTCCCAGGAGACAATCAAAGAATAAACAATATTTTAGCTTTCCTCAAATTAATTATTTGTAAGCTTTTCCCCATCAGACTTCCCTCTTGGTGCAGAATAACATACCTCCCCACATGAAAAAAAAAAAATCTTTAAATTCCAGAGGAAACATCTTAGCACTTTTCATGTGGTCCAAAATAAATAGTCCATAACACAGTAAAATCTTTTTTAAGAATAACGGGCAAGGAAATGGCTAGAAAAGTAATTTCTGAAAATCCAACAGCAGAACAAAACAGGAAAATGTCTGGGTTTTGCATCTGTATTTTACCAACACCCACTTTCTAGTCCACTGTTTTCTCACCATATGAATATTGGGCTTTACTTCATCACATTAATTAAGCTTTTCAGGTGTTAGAGGGTACTTATAGAAATAAGTATTTGGAGGCTGCTCATAGATAGAGAAGTATGACAAGGATGCTCTAAGTACAGAAATGCTAAATAAAATCACTGCTGAGGGAAAGAGAAACTTGTTCATCAGTTCTTGTGCTTTCAAAATTTTTGAGCCTTTTCTACATCATTTAAAGCTGTGCATATCACCAGTGTTCATAGTGCATTCTTTTTATACAAAGTACAGACATAAGCATTTGCTTTATAAGGGAATCCTTTTGTACAAGGACTTTGGAATTTAAAGTTGCAGATAAGCAGACAATTTGAATGTATTTAATACTGGAATGATTTCAGCACAGCTAAAATATTGGACACTTTTTGCTTCAGAATTCATAATTTGTCTATATTTTCTTCTCTTTGGTATTTAATATTTTATCACATGGTCAAAAAATGTATTTTGAAAGACAATTTGAAAAAAAAAATCCAAATCCAGTATCAACAGTGATTTTTTTTTCTGAAACATTTAGAGTTCACTTAGAGTCTTCCTAAGACAAATGCCAATAATTTTCTTTCACATTCTATAAAAGCCAGGTCAGAGTGGGATCCTAATGCTCCTAGCAGGATGTAAAATGTAGAACACAGGACATGCAGAAGTCCTGACTGCAAGCTGAAGCTCATCTTGCTCAAGTATGAAACACTTTTTTTAAACAAATGAGAGTAACTTCTCCTGGGTGTTGTAATTCTATCATCACTTGGAATCTGAAATCAAGATTGGATGCCTTTCTAAAAGATGCACTCATGGCTCAGTCCCAGATTAATGTCTTTGATAGTTCCTGTATTTGGTAGGAAATAATATAAAAATAGCAAGGTCACATTCTTTGGCTTGTTTTACACCACAGGTCAAAGTGGACAACCGCAGTTCCCTGAGGAACCTTGAATTTACTGCCATCATCAGCAACAGTAATAATTACTGTGTGCCTGGAATATTTGATTTAAATCCTGATGGCCAGCAGTGGAGAAGGGCAAGAATTATCATCAGAGAACAAGCTGTTTGAATCCTAACTCACTTCACAAGTGAGATTTTAGGAATTCTCCTGGCTTGGATCCTTTACTCTGGTGCAACGCAATCAACTCCAGTGTTAGTACTGCAGATAAGAGTTTCTTCTCAAACGGCCATCAGAGATCTACCATCTATTTTACACATGGCAGGGAAGACATTTCTTTTTTCAGGTAAACCTAGCAGGTTTGGTTCAGCTATTCAGAAGTCTTTGGAAGAACAAAGACCATCATAACAGGTCACATGGATAGGGATACTGGAGACAAAGCTGACGTTTCCACAGGGGGATGTTTCTAACAATGTACAATTCTGGCCAATTCTCCACTGCAAACTAAAGCAGAGGACAGGGGTCTGTGATACAAGGGGTACAAGCAGTGATCAGCTCTCATATTTAATAATTCAAGACTCCCAAAAGCTGGCTAGTTACCCCTGCTGGAAGAGAGAGTTCCAAACTCAGCATAAACCCAGCTCCCGGTGCTGCTCAAGGTGGATGAATCACCTGAGTGACTTTAGCTCAGAATAACTGCATTGACAGGTTGGCTTTAATCACTGCAGGAGCTCCTTGTTTAGTACTGAGTGAGGCTTTGGGCTCTGATTTATTGCTATACTCTAGAGAGAATGAAGAATTTTAAATAACACGTAAAGCAGTGGATAGGCACTGAATTCTCTCTTTTTCCACGGATTGATTTTCATTTTCTCACATGGAAAAGGTGGGTCAGTCAAAAGATGCTTCAGAGCCAGTGTTTAAAAATAAGTTATCACTTTGCCCACCTCTGCTATGGAAGGCAGTGTAAATAACTGGGATCATGCTAAAAACTGCAGACAAAATCACGCCTATCATCCAGATTTCTTCAAAAGCTGACCGAGGAGACAGCTGAGGGCTTTGCAATATCATCTCTCTCATG
Organism: Cettia cetti; assembly: GCA_013401135.1. NCBI lineage: Eukaryota > Metazoa > Chordata > Aves > Passeriformes > Sylviidae > Cettia > Cettia cetti. The sequence continues at coordinate 65,806 of VZUI01051870.1, forward strand.
CCAACACCTCTTGCACCAGGCAGAAGGCAAGAGTGTTCCCTGTGGATATCAAAGAAGATGCACATGTGCATCTTGCTTTGCACATTTCCTGTCTTGGGTTTACAGAAAGAACAAAAACCCAGCCAAACCACTGCCCCATAAAATTTGTTGGCCACAGGAGCTGCTGTACATGGCAGGAGATGCTCAGAGTGCAGAAAAGCCTCCCCTGCTTCCAGCTTTTGCATAAACAGGGATGGACACATCGTGGTGACAGTCTGTCCCTGCAGGACAACCTGCACTCCATCTCTGGCAGGCTGTCCTAGGTCTTGCAAGAGTCCTTTGAAATTTGAGGAGCTTTTGTTCAGCACCTTTTTTTCAATTAAAAGCCTTCTTTCTTTTAATACACAATAGACGTGAGAATATCTAAAATTGACAGTCCTTCTTTACCCTGAGAATAAAAATGTGGAGTCTGGAATTTTGGAAGTTTGATTTTTTTCAGAGTGTCTGTTTTTCTCAAACTGTACACAGGACCAGAAAATAATAAATTGAGTGGCAAGGCAAAGAGGAGAGAGGAGGTGAATAAAAACAGCCGAGAAAGCCTTTTAAACTTCTCCAGTCCTGATTACTGAGAATTGTGACAGACAAGGGCTTTTCAGAACAAGTGCACATTTCCAAAATGGATCCCACAGCTCCACCCCAACTGTGTGCCCACCAATCCTTGCCAGCCCTTGGCTTCCCTCCGTGACTCAGCTGGCCAGTTCTTCCCTGTCCATGTTCTTCTTTTTAAGAAAGGATTTTAATTTATTTATTGTGTTAAGCCTCACACTTTAAAATCTAATTTTTCACATTAAGAACTATTTGCATAAGCACACAAATGGTTTCTCTCTCACATCCAAACCCTCAAACCCTTGGAATTGCCCAGAGTCCTCTGATATTCCTTTTCTTCCCGAATAAACTGAGACGTGTCTCCTATGTTCACAACAGCTTTTGAACCTCTTGATCGCAGGACTAAGTTTCACAAGGGTAAATCTTCTTGGCTCTGGAAAAACATCTCAGGGCTACACACATTTTTGGCAACACAGAAATCGCTCTAATAGACAGCTGCAGTTCTGAACCTGCAATCTGAGGATAAAGACTTGGGTGTTGTTTAGTCTGGAAAAGAGGAAACTGAGGAATGCATGTGACAAAATGTCTTCCAATGTGTAAGGACTTCTAAGAAGAGAGGAATGATTAATTGTTCTTCATAGCCAGTGGAAAGAGGAGGAATCAGCATAAGCTCTAGCAAAGACAACTTAAGTCAGATATTAGAAAAACATTTCAGCTATGGTAGTGAAATACTGGAACAAGCAACTTAGGAGTGTGGAATCCCTGTCACTGAAATTATGCAGAAAAATTTAGATAAATACGACTTTACAGGCAACCCAGAAATGTGGAATTTCCTTTGCTGGAGTTTTACAGAAAACATTAAGACAAATGTCTGGTAGGCATGGCTTAGCTACACTTGATCTGTTTCATCCAGCTCAACAACCTCCAAAGTTCCTTCCAGTCACTCCATGATTTACAGGGCAGTGGTAAATTCTTATAGGATGGGTCCACCCACACCTCAACTGCACGAGACATTGAACACACACACACTTTGTGGAGGAGCTCCAAGGAGCTAAACATTAAAAAAGGAAATGGAAAACAAAATTGTTGAAGTCTTGGTGCATATAACAAATCAGCAGCAGACAGACAGGTATCATCTCTGGAATGTTAGAACTCCCAGTGCCAGTCACCCAGTCATTGGGTCAGTTCCCATCAGCTGGATGTAAAAGACCATCCCTCATCAAAACCTGTATTAGCCCTGATATCTTTTTCCTCTCATTTTCCCTTTGCTTAATGAAAGGAAGCACAGCTACTTGATGGCTGGAGTGCAATTAGCTGCATCCTGCTCAGCGTGGCTGAAGTTATATATTTGCATTTTAATATTTTTCCTATTACAGACCTCCCTGTGCTCCCATAAAAAACACAGCCTCTAATCCCCTATTAACTGTATTTAGCAAACCTCAAGTGTTTCCTCCATTTGCAATCTGGCTGGGCTTCAGCCCTGAAGCAAATTTCAGGTGGCTGTGGTCTGAACATTAACTCTGGTCTGGAGCGATTTGTATTACAAACCAAACAGACTTTAAATGGAATCCTAAAGTGCAGTCAGAGCTCAGTCTGGGAACCTGGCTTTGTGCTCCTGAGCCTGCAAACCTCCTCTTGCACCGCTCCTAGGGCAGTCCAAAAATGGGTCGTTACTCACAGAGAGGAAGTGCAGGTGTTACATTAAAGGACTGCAAAGGGAGCCATTTGGTACCAACAATATAGATTTATTACTCATAAATTTTTAAAATTTCCTTGTGTTTTGTGATTAAAAACACATCATACTTTGATTTCCTAACCACCTCCTGTGTTTTGCTTCCAAATTTTTGACAGCCAGTTAATTATGAAGTTTTCGACTTATTTGCCAAAGTCTACCACACGCGCATGTGCTGCGTGGCAGCTAAAAGGATTCAGCCACAAAGATACCCCTTTTCTACAGCTGCAGCAGCTATGACATGATGCAGTCTTTAATTATTCACATCCTCCAACAATACAGAAGCATCATCTGTTATGCAGAAGGCTTCAGCTTCTATCATCATAAAAAAACGTAAAAAAACCCCAAAGACCAAATTAGGCCTTAGTGCCTTGCTCAGACTGAAGACTTAAAGGAAAAACTACAGGAAGTGGAAAAGGCCTATGATTTTATCCACACAGCTGGCATTTTGTAGACTGCTTTTAACAGGATGCAAGAAGTGATCAGGTAGACTTTTAAATGACTAAACCCAAGGAAAGGTTTGAATAACAAACTAGAGTTATAATTATTGGCAACAAATCAGCTCTTGTGTGTTTTTGCAAGAAGGAAGCTGTTGACGTGATAAAGTTGAGCACATTGGATGAGTGGATGTCTAGGACTCAGGAATGCATCCTAATAATTCTGACAGGTGCAGGTTTTATACTGCAGGCCAAAACCAATGGGACTGTTCATATACTGGAAATCAGGTATGTGCTTCAATAGCTTCCTGAAGCAGAGGCTGATGGAACAAAAGGACAAGCATCTGTTGATATAAACTTCTGAACAACATTCTCCTCTACATCACAGACAGAGCATGAATTCACCAGCAGACCCAAGCTGTCCTTGATGTATTTTTTCTGTAATAGGTTTATCTTTCACAATAGTCACTCCATCTTTCAACAGAACAGGAAATATTTTCTTTAGGAAATAGGGAAGACTACAATCGTCCTTTTTGAATGATCCTTCTCTCTTCCTTTCTAAGCTAGCTGCTTTTTTTACAGGTATCCTACAGCATTTAAGTAACTCTACATCTGAAAACGGCTAACCTTGAAGGACTTTCCATAGCTGCATGAGGAATGCCTTAGAGAGATTGCTCCACAGACACTGCCTTGTGGCCAAAGTCAATAAAAAAGGAGTTTTATTTCTTTCAAGACAGACACAGGAAAAATAAAGCCTATGTTCCAAACAGTCCACACTGTAAGCATGTATAGTAAATAAATAAATAAATAAATAAATACATACATACATACATACATACATACTATTTTAACTACTTTGTTCCATTAGCTTCCTCCTGTATAACACAGGTAGTAGCTGGCCTGCTCCTGTGGGCCTGGGACCAGAGCTCTCATCCAAAGCTTTGCTCCTTTGTGCCCTTAGAACAGTCCCACTTATCGGCTACAACAAAAGAAGACTGCTCCAAAATTGTTCTTTGCTGAATTTGACTGAAGACAGTTTTTATTTCCCTATTTGAGGTAAGACTTGGATTAGCTAAATGCTCAAGTTCTTACACAAACTAATGTCCTAATGCAGGGCAAGAACAACATATGGGAATATGGGTGGACATCACATAGAAGGGATGCAAGCATTTATGAATATTCATTTATGTTCCAAGCATTTCTTTCCCTCAGTAGTCTTAATACCCTTGTTTGGTTTGCTGTGAGCTGGCATTGCTCCTTGGGATGTTTTATATAGGAAGACACACAAAGCACCTGTTTCCATGCCCAATGTCACTGACCTAAGATCTGAGTCTATAAAAAACCTAATGGTTATTTGCCATTCCTTGCTCATTATTCCCTCTATGTCAGATGCTTACATTTGACCTTGCATACCTGAGAATTCCTGCACGCTATAAAATGGGAACACATGCCACTATCTTTTCTATCCTAAAACACTATCCAGTAGTAAAGTACTGCTTTGCAACACTTCAGTGTCAGCAAACCAAGTCACGGGAGCTGCCCTGTGTTTTCAAGACTTTCCATGTCTCCAGGCAGGTGAATGCCAGGGCAGAGAACAGCCTCTGCCACCCAGCTCTGCACACTCAGTAAGGGACATGCCCGTCACCCCTCCAGCCTGTCTTGGTGAAGAGCCCACAGACACAGACCTAACTTATTCCTGGGAAATCAGTGGGAAAGCTCAGGGCACTGAAGCTGAACACACCTGAAAATCTTCCCATTCACACAAGAAATGATCAATGCTGGTGAAATATTCAAGCAGGGTTTCTCCTCTGCTTGAGAAAATATTTTGAACAGAGAAATTTGTCTGTTCAGTCTCATGAACTACCTCTGCTAAGAACTGTCTGGAGGCTGTGGCCCAGAAGGAGTTTAGATTTTCCATAAAGCAGAGAGGAGGAAAAAAGCTGACTGTTCTATGCCCTTGTTTCTGTGCCCCAGTGGTGAAGGTTTGCTGAGGCAGCCAGGCTGAATGCCCTGGCTGTTGGGCAGCTGAGACTCAGGGTTTTTGGAAAGGGCACATGGAGGAGGTCAGACCTTCTGGAAAATGCCAGTGTCCAGCAGAGCTGGGAAACATGGCACCATGGAAAACAAAGGTACAAGGACATTTACACAGCTGTGCCCCCAGCTAGGGCCTGGCACAACACATTTCTGCCCTTCCACAAAGACCTTGGCTGGTTATGTTTTCGACCTCCTCTAAGAGGCTGAAGTCTTTCTGGCCTCTGCCTTAAGCAAAAATTGTTTCAAAAGAAGGAAATATAATTCAAAGTGGTGCTGTCAGACACTCGATTAAATCTATATATGTCAATCATACCCTTTTTCACTGTCCTGCCCCCATGGCCCCTGTGGTTACTGGAACCAGCACATTCATCACTTCCACACTGAATCCCACTACCAAGGAGCTGTGGATGCAGTGGAAATACTTCTATGCAGCTTGCCTGGTGAGTCTGTTTCAGCCTGACTCTGCTGTTGTACAACCAAGGTGTACAGTGATATTCAGGCACAACACTGCTTTTTTCCTCCCTCCCTGTGGTTTCTGTGCTACAATTAATCTAATTTCTAGTGACCTGGCAAGAGAATGCTTTCCATGTAATTTGGCAACGACAGGTCGATACGAAGCATTAGCTTCTATGTGCCAAGAACTGGATTTTCCCAGCATGGCTCCAGGTGCTAACAACAGGATGCAATGCGACCACCAACACCAAAGACTCAGCAGTGAGGAGGTGTATTTTTAAACCATGGAAATAACAAGTTAAAGTAGGGCTTTGTTCTAGATTATTCCAGCTGGTTTAGGTCTTGGCATTGCAGCTAATCTCTAGACCCATGCTGATTTTGCTATAATTTAAAATGTTTTATAATTATTTCATAATCCATTATCCAAGTACAATTATTTTTAGCTTTGTTCAGGGTATGGAAGAGGACAAGTTTTAGTCAGAGGCCCCAGCTGCAACAAAAGACCCGGGGTACCAGGCACAGGGCAAGACACAGCCCTTTTCTCCAGCACCATGCAGGGATATTGCCTCTGTGCCCTCCACTTATAAAACATCATAAACTTATTATTTGAGTACAAACTGAAAAAAAAGATCAGCTCAGACTTTCAGTTTAGTTCTTTTGCTTGATGATTTAAGATATAAATAATATTTGAACACATTTCCTAAATGTCTAATTCTTTAGTCCTGGGACATGCACTTGAGAGGTCGTGTTTTACAGTCATGTCTGAATATAACAGACACCAAAATGGGTTTTTTTCTACAGCTGTGCAAAGCTTAGGGATTTCAGGTCACAGCAGACTGTACAAATATTTCCTTGAGGTTTGATCCTCTGTGTTTTTGAATCCCCAATTTCTCTTCACATTTCAGGTTCAACCAAATACTGAAACTAAGTACAAGTCCTTGATCACACAGAAGTAAAACTGGTAAAGCTGAATTTTTGCATTGTTTACCTGCATGACCAGTAAAGGAAAGCTCCAGGCTCACCTAAATATGTCTGGGCAACTTAACAAAGCAGTTTACTGGTCAGGGCCAACATGAGTATTTGGACAAGTTTTACATAGTTTGGATTCCACTTTGGTAATTATTACGAAAGTCTTGTGTTATTTTTTTCCTCATACTTGAAGAGAAGAACTCAACTTTTTCACTTTCCAGCCACCCAAAAGAACTAAGCAGATGCAGGCTGTCAGTTATGGCAATGCCTTATAATGGGGATGTCCACTGAGGCAAAGGAATAATCCAGTCCCAGAGGCTATGGTGACTGCACCACTTTCAGCACAGCATCAGCACATCCTATGGTCCAGCAAAAATTCCATTCTCATTGAACATTCCGATTTATTGTCAATACTATTTACCTTTCACCATTTTTGCTAAGTAAAACTTACATTTAGGAAGGAAAAGGAAAAATGAAAACCAGTTATGGACATAAAAGACTCCTTAAGTTCTTCTCCTACCCCCTCCATTTTCCTTGCAGCCTCACACTCCTTTCCAGACACATAATACATCCTAAGTGTTATACAGGTGTCTACTTAGATCTACTCAGAATTTCCAACTGACAGGTCTTATATTCCAGCTGGAAAATCCTTTGGGTCTCAGTCACTTTTTTAAGAAAAACAAAAACCCTACTGGGAAATTAAAATAAAATCCTGTTGGTTATGATCAGCTGGCTGTTCAGTGGAAAGACATAAAAGCCTGAACAGGAATGGAGCACTGGAAAGAGATAACACTAGAGCCATTCAGCTGCTAAGGGGCTTCAGGGGGGCTCTGCAGGCTGTCCCAATCCTCTCCATAGCTCAAGTTGCCTCTTATTAAACTCTTTGACTGGCTGTCCCTGAGATCTGGCCATAAATTTTATTGGCTTGCTCCTGCCATCCATGAAACTGATGGAAACTCTGCTTTTAAACTGCTCTGCAGCAGCACACAAAGCTCTCCAAAGATATGCATGGAAGCACTTCCAAAGTGGGCACCAAGGCTGGAAGAGGAAGATACAGATTCAGCCTCCTCATGGCATACAGGGCTTTGCAAAGGATCCTGACAGCTACAGAACAGCCTCAATCATTGACTGCCAGAGAGGCTGAAAATGAGGCACAGGAAGAGTTTGCATGGGCAAAGGAAAAGGATTCAACCTGGCAAGGAAGAGCAGCCACACAGAGCTGGTATTACTGCCCTGAAATACTACATGTCATCTTCACGATCACAGAATAGTTCAAGCTCGAAGGTACCTGTGGAGATCACCCAATCCAGCATCCCTTCCAAGGCTGGGACACCTGGAGCAGGTGACACAGGAATGTGTCCAGGTGGGTTTGGGATGTCTCCAGAGAGGGAGACTCCACAGCCTCTCTGGGAGCTGTTCCAGTGCTCTGCACCATCAATGTAAAGAAGTTCTGCCTCCCATTGAGGTGAAGCTTCTTGTGTTTCAGTTCATGGCCATTGCTGCTCATCCTGTCACTGGGCACTGCTGAAAAGAATCTGGCACCTTCCTTGGCAGCTCTCTGAGATATTTACACAGATTCATGTGATTTCCTCTCAGTCTTCTCCAGACTAAACAGGCCCAGTCTCTCCTCATAAGAGAGATGCTCCAGACCCCTTTTTGATCCTACGGGGAATCCTCTCCAGAAGCTCCTTGTCTTTCTTGACTGTGCCCTATCAGATCCTCAATTTGCACTCTTAGTTTGATTGCAAAGGTATTTCCTGATCAATTCTTTTCCACAAGGGCCCTCCACAGAACATACACTTTCCATAATACTACAACAGTTTTATATAGGGTTATGGCCCCTTATTTTAAGTGGCACCACTATGTTGGTATTCTGCAGGGGGGACAAATCTCTCAGCAAAGGGATCTTTTTTCTGAAAAAAATACTTTCAGGTGGAATAAATGAGCCTGGATGGAGAGGATGTTTGTTATCTGTAGCAAAAGAAGAATACAGTATTTGTGTATGAATGAGACTTAAAATTTTACACTTTTCTTGTTAAAAACACGAAAAGGGCTTGTTTGTTGTGTTGTTTTCTGTGAGGGTTTTAATGCATACTTAATTCATTTCTGTCCTTCAATTAAAGACTACAAGTTGTTTTAAAGAACTGAACTTGGTAGGTTTTACAGCATGTTGTCATATGGGCAACAGATTTAGGGCTTTGAATATTTACCAGATTATGAAAAATTAAAATCTGCCTCAATGTTGCAGACACCCTGTCACAGACACCAAAAATGTGACCAGCGTGACAAGAGAGGTGTATGGAAGAAAAGTGGATGTGGTGTGTGGATTTAAAAGGTTTTGGCACCACTTTCAAGGTCTGCGACAAATTTATAAAATTTGTTTTATTACCTACATTAATGGTGTTGCTGAGTGAACTACTGATTTATTTAGGTCCTCTCAAAAAATTTTCAAAAATAAGTTCAGCTATGAAATACAATAATACCTCAATAAATTAATTACTTGTGTCAGAAATGGGAGAGGGAGCAAGGAAGCTGTCATGGGACAGCCGCTGATGTTTAAAAAATAAGATTAATTGCTAGAAAACACTACCAAATGGAAAAGAAACCTTTAATTCTTCTGGGAACTGGGCATGTGAAACCTTGTGGAGTGAGCACAGTGACCTAAAAATTAAGAAATCCAAACAATAACAATTATAATTATTCTTTGATTCCAGGTGAACATTGGTAGAATAGGATGCAAGAACTGCAGCACAGAGACTCTTAGAACCCTTGATTCACAAGACAACCCTGATGCCCAAGCAGAAGTTCCAAAGGGCTGATAAATCAGGACGATCCCCTGGGACACTGACCCCATTTCAATAAGCACTATGGACCTGGCTTGGGGTTTTGGGTAGGGAAACTACACAGACATCAGCTCTTCATGGACCACTTGTCTTCAGATGAGAGTTCTTGACCACCTTTATTTTCTACTGTGGACCTGGCAAACGTGAGATGAGAGACGCAAAGATGGCATCCTGTTCAGAGATGTGGAATGCAAGAACAAGAAGGCAGGTCTGTAGACAAATTAAGCACATAAAGTTATTTAAGTGCTGTAAGAAGGAGATAAGACTTCTTCATGGGTTTTCAGGAGTGTTTAGGTTCCTAAACCCTTCAGTTTTGCATGAGAGCTGAGACTCAGAATCACTTTGGAGATGTCCAGAGAGTCACATGTGCTTTACAAAAGCTCTGGTCTGCAGTGATTGCTCTAAGTCATACCAAGAATGAATCTAGCTCCCAAAGCCCAGCATAACACTTAAAACCAGTTTACTTATTGCTAAGACTGTGTCCCTCCTTCCTTCCTTGAATTCAGCATGGAAACATTTCAAAGCCCTGAAGCCCTTTGCAGCTTCCTGCTGGAAACCCCACACTCCTGATGCTTCCTGGTTCAACATCAGCAAAGGGAATGTCAAGTGTTAGTCCATATCAGGAGTGGGATGTGGACTTCTTAGCCCCATTTAACTTCACAGATAAAATTTATATTATCCTGCTGCAACCCACTGAACCTTTGCCTTGACCTGTGTTGGTGCCAGGATTTCACAGTTCCTGTTTTACCCTCCCAGAAAAGGCTATTATCTCCAAGATTTTTTTTTTTAAATTTTATTTTTTTAAACAGGCAGTATAACAGCAGCAGCCACCACAAAGTTGGACATTTCACAACCCGCGGAAGGGGTCTGGCAGTAGCAGCTGGTGTTAACTGCAGAATTGCAAAGGGGCTACTTAACAGGAGCTACTTAGCCTGGCACTCCATGCACAGAGCTATTTCTGCCACAGACGCTGGAAAAATGTATTTGCCAACTAAAATAATCCAGGCAGATCCCTTATGCCCAAGCAGAGCTAAGGAAAACAGCATCTAACATCTTCCACAGAGAATCACAAAACCAGAAAATTATCCTGACATCTGGGATACTCAGGGTGAAATTCCCACCCTGTGGAAGTGAACACCAAAATGCCCATTGAGTCAAAAAGGGCCAGGATTCCATTTTCAGATTCCACAAATAGTCTTAGACTCCTTTGGCTCAGGATGAAGGACCGGGACAGCCAAGCAAGCAGCACAATCCGTTCCTGAGTAAGAAGAATAGGCCAAATTCAACAATACTGAAAGCCCTGCAAGCCTCACTTACATCAGGCCTGGACCAAACCCAACGCCTTGTCTTGTTCTGCAGCGTTAAGCAACAGCTGCTCTTGGATTTGTGATCCTTATTCACAGTGCTGCTACCGTAAATCTGGAGCAGGAAGCATAATCTTCCTAGATGGCTCTTATTACAGGGGCAAAGAGTCACTGGGATGCCACTCAAGAGGGCATTTTAGGCTTGGAAGACAAGAAAACTGCCCAGAAAACTTGGACTATGCAAAAATCTTGGTCAAGATATTACTTTTCCATGAATGAGTGCCAGGAGGTTTCATGTGGAAGTTGTGTTTCCTCCTGGGAATTGAAAATATTGCCTCTGCTGTCATCATTCTCTGGTGGTCTGCTTAATGAGGTGCTTCTGCTGATGGCATCCCAAAGTGCGCCATTCCCATGGTGCGAACTGTGGTCTGGGTCACGGATGCCCAGGGTGCTGACTCTCCTCCAGTGCCACTGTCACCCTGCATGGCACCGCCCTGGGCCATGCCAATGCCTGAGTGTCCCTTTCTGAGCAGTCTCCACGTGCCATGTGCAGGAGACAAGACTGGCACACATCAACAGGGCTCCATACACTGAGAATGTGCAGCAGTCCCCAGCTGTTTTATCTTCCTAAAGCACAGGAAAACCTGCTCCACACCAAAGCTGCTTCAAGAGATAGAATTTATCCAATCCTGCCAACACATCCACCAACATTACAGGAGAATCTCCAGGAACCCCACAAATAAAATTCGGAAGCTGGAGAACCCCAGGATCTCCTCAGTTCAATGTGCACCTGGCCTAAACAACCAAGTCTATGGGGTTACTTCAGATTTTGTGGGTATGGCTGGGTATAGTCTCTCACTTGATCTCCCTAATGCAACTAGAAGCGAAGCAGAAACAGTCTTGGCCATACCAGAAATCAAATGTCACCTGATACCATAGAACTACATTAGAATGTCAGATACAGCTAAAATTATAGAAGATTAAGAAAATGTTGGGAAGAATTAGATATAAAAGCGAATGAAATGACCAGGAAAGTTTTCTGCAGTCTTCCTCTTGGAAAAGAACTATTATTTAAATTCTTGGGTAGTATTTATTCTGCAGAGCAGAGCACAGAAGCAATGGGCTCAGATAAAAATAATTAGGCACATTTTGATTATAGTTAGATAACATAATACTCCTGAAATAACTCTCACATTAACAGAAAACCTCCTGGCTCTGGTGGTGTTGTTTTATCCTACATTACACAAAAGATGGTGAAGATTTTTTTCTAATATGAGATAAAAGCAAACAAGATAAAAATATTTGGCTTTGGCCTTTTCTGCCTCTTCCTCAGGGATCAGCCAAGATTATTATGTGCTGGACAAGGGGATGCCAACACTGCTGCTTACTGTGTTATTTTTCCATAATACTTGGAATGTCAACAAGGATAGTCTTACGAAATGTAACTATTTCCCAGCTTGGCAGTAGCATCCCTGTGTCAGACATGGATTGTCCTCCCCATTCTGCTTCCATCCCAAGGCTCTGATTAATGGTCCTGTTCTCTCTCTATGATCCACTTTAACTGCACGTTTGGGAAGTGGGGCTGGATGTCACTGAGTACACTATGGGAACCTCATTTTCAGACAAAGCTTCTGACTCTTGCTGGAAAATGAGTCACAATGATCATAAACAACAAGCATCAAAGGAAAACATTAGAGGCATCCCAAATTTGGCTACACAAATCCAGCTTTGTTTCTAAAAACCAGGAATGTGTGTTCCCCTTTGGAAGCTGCAACAAGGTGCAGAGTGGTCAGGTTGGCATCACGAAGAGCGCCAAACAGAATTAGGTATCTTTCAAAATGATCTGCTGATTCTAAGGGGGAGAAACACAACGAGCTGCTCAGCAGGGACAGCTTTGCAGAAACCAGCCATGCCTGATTCCCCAGCACCTTTACTACCCACACTGACCACAACACGAATTAGGTCATTTCTCCACGTGGCTGAAGCCAGAGGCTTGGGTAGACTGAACTGAGCCGTTGGTGTTACGGCAGCACAACGTTACGACAAAATAACTCAGCAAAGTCCAAATCCAGGCCATTGCTAGGGGTGGGAAAGTCCAGGAAGGTCTTTCCTTTCCTTAATAACTACCCTTACCTGTGACAGTTCCTGTAGCAAACAGTTACAGAGATCCATTTCTGTCCCTTTGGCCTCACACCACAGCTGCGAGGCTTCCCTGAACGGTCTCTGTCCACCAACCACACCGTGAACATCCCCATCAAAGACATCCCGCTCCTCCTGTGCTGCACAGAGCCTTATCAAAGATATTCCAATGCTGCCAGGACGTCTGGAGAGCACCAAACATCAGTATAAGCCTGAGGGCACGCAGGAGGCTCTGCCTGGAGCCTCCCAGCTGGCTTTGAGGTTTTGCTGTGCTTCAGATAAGCATTCAACCATTCAGGTGCTTATAATAATTGGAACTGAACCTCCAGAACCTGTTAAGGTTCACCCATCTCTACATGACCATCTATACACAGTGAACAGAAACCTGCCAACATCAGCAGCGAGCACACAAGACCTAACTTGCTGCAAACATTGGTTAACACCTCCTTTCTTAGCCACTGAGGAAACCAACTCTTCAGGAGAAATCTCCTCTTTGGAATAATTAATTCATGCAGTCCTGCAATATTGTTGTTCATGTTCTAATAAAACCCTTTTATTTTATCTTAACTAACAGAGCTAAACTATAAACTCCAGCTATCTATACCCTCAAAGAGAAGTGTTCAGAAATTCAATAGTTAAAGAAAATTAGTACATGCTCTTATTGCTAATTTTAACCAAAAAAAAAAAACCAAGCAGAGTTTTTAAAAATATATTAACCCTAATTTTAAAATATATTGTTTGTTAAACACATTTATTTCTGTTTCTACCAACTGGTCTCATAAGGATAAATCACACATGTCTTTCTGGTTACCCTGGAAAAGAAACCCAATACGAAACACTTCTGAATCTGTGGGTGGCTTCTCACCAGTGAGGGAGAGACATCAGTGCTCACAGACCAGGAATAGTTGCCCTCTTGCAAGTGTGGTGGGTTCTGTTTTTCCAGCCTCGGCCTTTGGGTCTGAGAGTTACCAAGGATTTTCCATCCTGACTTTTGATTCAAATCAAGTCCAGATGGTACCACTCAAGAGTCAGCATTATCTGGAGACTTTTCAGTGGCTGGTAGAGCTAAAAAGGTTTTGAGGTTAGGAGGGGTCAATCTGATATCCCAAACAAGAGGAGCTCACCCCACCATTCCTGCACCAAACCCATGCCAGACAGCCGAGCCACAGCAGAGCTTTGAAAAACACATCCAATCTTGTCTGAAAGACCATCAGGGCAGCTGGGCTAGAAAGATGCACATTATCAGATCCCGTAAACTCTATTTGCACTCTCTGATACCAATATTACAAAACAGCTCTGCTGTGCAGGTCAGGGTCAGTCCCTTTCTTCTTGACTTCCTAAGATTCAAGTGCATACAAGGGAGACCAAAGAAAAATATTAGATTAAGATAGTGAAGCTGTTTCCAAAATCTGGAAATAAATTCCAGTTTCTTTCTTCAATTCTATTTCCCCATGTTTTTTTCCTTTTCTCAGCTAAAGCAAATTCTGTTCTTATAATTTCCCACTTTTTAGCTCTATTTTTCAGGGACTTTTTACTTTATATCAAACAGCTCTGAGGTTTTGTACAGTCTGACAGTGCTGAAAGATAAAAAATTTCTTTTGTGCCTTGTGTTTGCCTCTTCTGCTTTTGCAAAATTTGGCAAGCTTTGAAAATTACAGAATGATAAAAGCAAAAATGGGTTGTGATACCACCTTCCATATGGAAACAGGAATATCAGGAATAAACAGGTACAGGCATTTACAATACCAAGGTATCTTTCCTTCTGCATAACCAAAATCCATCAGGATTTGTAAGCATCCTACATAGGCCAAGCTTTTGCCAACCATGGAATATTGTACTGATTTATTCACAAAGAAGCCGCAGAGATGACCAGGAAAACCAGACAGATTGCTTCTCGGGATGCTGTGTTCCACCAGCCTGGCTAAATAAAGGAATTCTGATACAGTTATTATTGTAATGGCTGTAGGCAGGGAACCAGAAAACTCTGGTATGCCAGTGGTTGACCCAAGGTGTCCCCAGAAGCACCAGCTTCTGTGGCTCTGTGCCATGAATCCTGAGATGAGAAGTTGCAGATTCTGCAGTCTGAGCACGCAAACTGCTCAGCTCACAGATGTGCTCTCTACTAGCTCAAAGATTCATCTTTAAAATCTGCCCTCAGGCACATGCTACAAAAAAAGCACTCTTCCAAGACTTCATTCATCCTGTTCCTATGTGCCATGATTTTCCAGAAGAGCCACCTCCAATCTTTTTAACTGGGCCCTATCCCATCTCTGGGATCTATGCCCTCAAATCAGCCTGGTGCACAAGTAGGTGCTGAACTTTCAAGGCAAAGATCATCTTTCTGAAATCATCCATCCAATCTTCAGCATATATATGAAGAAATTTAAGCGCATTCCAAGTGCCACATGAAATCATAGCCAGAGAGGTAGGACAAACCTCCAGCCACAGTTCCCTTTAGCTGCAGTCATGTGGCTACAAATCAGAGAGCACCAGATCATCCTCCTCAGTTATTTCACTGTTAGTAGCACTGTTCCACTGTGGGCAGAGATTTAATTCCATCAGTCTGTATCCTCAGAGAAACAGATCCCTCCAACATGAAATTAAGGAAATTCAGGATATTTACTTATCAGAAAACAAAAAAACCCCTTACTTTTGGCATGAAGCATTTCCCTCTTTATCATAGCAGAAGATTTAAGAACATAGTTGATTTTCAGCACATGCACAGTCCTCATGACACAACTGCTTAAATCAATACCTTTGCTCAAATGTATTTATCAAGTAATACAAGGATAAAAATTCATTCTGAGTAGAAATTCAACAGAGACAATTTTTGGGGCTCAGGATTTTCCCCTTTCTTTCTTTCTTTCTTTCTTTCTTTCTTTCTTTCTCTCTTTCTCTCTTTCTTTCTTTCTTTCTTTCTTTCTTTCTTTCTTTCTTTCTTTCTTTCTTTCTTTCTTTCTTTCTTTCTTTCTTTCT
>VZUI01051875.1:0-32460 GCA_013401135.1 Cettia cetti
AGCATCCTCCTCCTCATCATCATCATCCTCCTCATCCTCCTCAGCATCCTCATCCTCATCCTCCTCCTCCTCCTCTTCATCCTCATCCTCCTCCTCCTCCTCCTCCTCCTCCTCTTCATCCTCCTCCTCCTCCTCCTCCTCCTGCGGCAAGGCGGCCCCGGGTCACTCCTGCCCTTCTCCAGCGGCGTTCCCTGCGGGACAGACCCCTGCCCCCCCTCCCGTGGCAGCCGCCCCTGCCCCAAAATCTCCGTGCGCCCCCCAAAGCCCCCCAGCCACCCCGGGAGCCCCCCAGGCTCCACGGGCAGCGGGGGATGTTCAGCTCCCTCGGGGATCCGGGCGGGGCTTGCTGCTCGCTCCGCTCTGCCCTTTCACCTCCACTGCAGGAGCCGCTGGTGCCCCTGCCCCGCACCCCCGGATCCTCACGGGATTGGGGTTGGGTTAACAACTGGCAGGGGAGCGAAAAATGGGGGGAAAGGAGAAATTCCCGGAGCCACAGCCCGGGGCTGCTCTCCTGCAGGGAAGGTGCGGGCGGGGCAGAGAGCGCGGGATGTTCGGGCAGGTGAGGGCGGGTGGGGACCCGATCCCAAAATGGGGAACCCGATCCCACTGTGGGGAACCCGATCCCACTGTGGGGAACCCGATCCCACTATGGGAGACCCGATCCCACTGTGGGGAACCCGATCCCACTATGGGGAACTCAATCCCACTATGGGGAACCGATCCCAAAATGGGGAACCCGATCCCACTATGGGAGACCCGATCCCACTATGGGGGACCCGATCCCACAGCGAGGAACCCGATCCCAAAATGGGGGACCCGATCCCACTATGGGAGACCCGATCCCACATTGGGGGACCCGATCCCAAAATGGGGAACTCAATCCCACTGTGGGGAGCCCGATCCCACTGTGGGGAACACGATCCCACAATGGGGAGCCTGATCCCACAATGGGGAACTCGATCCCACAGTGAGGAACTCGATCCTATAGGGAGGAACTCCATCCTATAGTGGGGAACTCCATCCTATAGGGGAGAACTCGATCCCATAGGGGAGAACTCGATCCCATAGGGGAGAACTCCATCCTGTAGGGGGGCACTCGATCCTGTAGGGGGGCACTGGGCTCTCCCCAGTCCCGCTGCACTTCCTGCAGCAGCACTGTGCCCAGAGGCTCTGCCGTGTGCTTGGGAAAGGTGTCAGGAGTGAGGGAGAAGAGCTCCAGGAATGCAACAAAGCCCACTCTTGATTCTCCATCTGTTCCCATCCTACCTCTCCGGTCCTTATTTAACACCTCTCCTGACTGTTGTTGATTTGGGCTCTAAATGGAAATTTTTTTTCCACCCTCACCCAGTTTTGCCTGGCCCCTTCTCTCATTAAAAACCAAACCACCTTCCCTGGGACAAAATGTTCTGCTCCCATGGACATCCCAATCCTCCTGCTGCACATTTTTGGCTCGTTGGGGCGAATTTTATGTGGTAAAAAACACAAACTGCAGCTCTCAGGGTGAGACCTGGAGACCCTAAAAACCTGCTTAACCCTCTGGAAGCTGATGGGGAAGGGAAAGGGGCTCTTTGCAGCCCTTCCCTGGCTTGCAGCAGTTCTGGCCAGAGGAACTCCGGAGCTCCTCCTTTCTGCGGGACTCTCCTCCTCTCTCCCTCCCTTCTCCTCTCCTTTCCAGGCTGGTGCAGCGTTGAACTTTTGCCAGGAGCTGGACCTGCTGCAGAAGCTGCAGCGGCTTCCAGAGGGAGGAGGGAGCAGGCAGGTGGAGTGCATGCTCTCCCTGGGCTCGCACAACCCCTCCTCCTCCTCCTCAGCACATCCACAAATCCCTGGGTCCGGGGGAAGAACAGAGAGCTCCAGCAGGAGAGCTTCTCCTCCTTTTCCACAGGGAAAAGGCAAAATCCCTCTTTCCTAGTTCCCATTCTTCCCTAAGGATGGGGACACGGCTCCAGGTTTGTCCTGGGGCTGCAGCTGACCCCTCCTCCTCCTCCTCAGCACATCCACAAATCCCTGGGTCCCGGGGAAAAGCAGAGGGCTCCTGCAGGAGAGTTTCTCCTTTTCCACTGGGAAAAGGCCAAATCCCTCTTTCCTAGTTCCCATTCTTCCCTAAGGATGGGGACACTGCTCCGGGTTTGTCCTGGGGATGCACCTGACCCCTCCTCCTCCTCCTCAGCACATCCACAAATCCCTGGGTCCCAGGGGAAAAGCAGAGGGCTCCTGCAGGAGAGCTTCTCCTCCTTTTCCACCGGGAAAAGGCCAAATCCCTCTTTCCCACTCCTCCCCAAGGATGGGGACACGGCTCCGGGTTTGTCCTGGGGCTGCAGCTGCCTCGGGTGCTCTCCTGGATCTCCTGCAGGAGGTTTTCCCCTCGGGAGCTCCAGCAGAAGGAGTTTCTGCTCTCTCTCTGCCCTCCCTTAGCCCCCAAACCGCAGCTGCCTGGGGGAGAATTCCCAGAGGGCGGCGCTGGAGGAGCCCCAAATTCCCGAAGTTTTCCCCCAGGGACCGGCGGACCCAGGATTAACCCTTTCTGCACCCTTTCCTTTCCCTTCCCCAGCTCCGTGCAGGCTGCTCCGGGCGTCCCAAGGGGTGATTTGGGCCAGAAGAGAGGGATGCCAACTCCAGATTTGGGCACTCCTGCCCAGCCCAAATGAAATCTGCAGGAGGTTTTCGGGGTTTTTTGAGGTTTGGGGTTTTTTGGGGAATTTTTTCCCCTCCTCTGAGCTCAGTGGCTGCCTCCTGTTTTATTCACCAGCTGCATTTCAGTCAGGAATAACTCCTCCCTTCCCCTTGGCTCACCCCCAGCTCTTCCACACACACATCTGGAGGAAACAGCCCCAAAATGCAGCTGCACCTGCCCGTGGCTGGGCCTTTGCTCCCTCCTGGCTGTGCAGGAGCTGCCAAAACACCTCCTCCTCCTGCAGCCAAACCTGCAGACTCAGAGCATCCACCCAGCTTTGTGGTCTTAAGCCAAATATTTAGATGTTCCCAAAATTTAAGGTGATTTTAATGACAGGAACAGCCCAGGTTGTGCCACCTGTGTGCTCGGGTTGGTGGGAAGCAGCACTGCCACCCTCCCAAATCCATAAATCCAGCAGAAGGAGCATCACAGCCTCACAGAGATGTCCCTGGGGAAGGGGAAAATTTCCTCTTTTCTCTCTTCACCTGCACACTCAAAAGAGAAAGGGAGATGGAAAACAATTTGCTTGTAGCCATATTAAAAAAAAAAAACAAAACAAAAAACAAAACAAAACAATCCCCCAGAAGTATTTAAGAAATTGCTTTCCATGATGTGCAACGAGCATAAAAAGCAAAGCATCTTTTCCCGAAATCTAAACATTTAGCTTGAAATCCTAAAAAGCAATTTTGAAATCTTTTTCCCAGTGCTTCAAAACTGCAGCTTGGACAAAATCTTCCCTGAACCTTTTTTGAAGCCCATTTTTTTTGAAGCCCATTTCCCCTCAGGATGACAAACTCCTGTCCTGAGTGGCCATGAAGTGCCATGCCCAGGGTTTGTTGTTTTTGCCACACATTGTAGAGCCACATTCTGAACGATGTGAAGGTGTGAAAGTAAAAAAAAAAGTCTCAAGGAAAGTCTCTCAGCCCAAAGTCTCCCTTCAGTCTGATAATAACCATTTTTGGGACTGAAATCTGCTTTTCTCAGGGTATGAGAGGCCTCCTCAGCCTCTGAAACCCAGGCAGGATTTTCCTCTAACACAGAGCCAGCTCATGACCAGCCCCAGCCCTTCTGAGGTGTCACAGAGAGATGCAAAGCTCTCCTTCTCAAGAGCACAAGGAGTTTTGGGTGTTTTATCCTCTACCAACTGAAGTACTTGTCAAAAAAATTGCACAGAAAAAAAATTACACAAAATTATTTCCCTCAAAAAAAATTTTGCAAAAAGTAAAAACAGCAACTCCTTATCTTCACTTATCAGTAGTGCCAATAAAATTCTCCCAGTAACCTCTGCTGGGAGAGCCTCTCATCCA
Source organism: Cettia cetti (assembly GCA_013401135.1). Taxonomy (NCBI): domain Eukaryota; kingdom Metazoa; phylum Chordata; class Aves; order Passeriformes; family Sylviidae; genus Cettia; species Cettia cetti. The sequence goes on from VZUI01051875.1 coordinate 3,982, forward strand.
GGCTGGGTAATTTATAATTTAATCTCTGCCTCAGAGTGGTGCAAAGCCCTTCTCTCTCCAGGAGAAGTGCCAGGGATGAAACAGCTGAAATGGAGATGAGTATTTGCAGACCTCTGCAAAGCTTTCAATTAAATGATGATATTAAAATAAACCCCAGAGTGATGGAGGTGATTCCTGTTCCATCCCACAGAAATCCTGGACTCCCATCCCTGAGGACAGCACAGGAATGTGCAGCCTGCAGGGAGGGCTGGGCTGGGAGCTGAGGTGCTTTGGCTGCAGAATTCAGGGAGTTTTTTATTCACAGACTGCAGAGCTGAGCAAATTCAGCTGCCTTGAGCCACCTCACTGCAGCACAGCTCCCCCAGCTTCATTTCTCCCTGGAATCTGTGTTTTGTGGGCAGCAGCTCCTGCCAGACTGGGAAATAATGGGATTTTTACATCTTCCCAAGGAGTGCTTTTCACTTGTGTGTGTGGGGAGATGATTCACTCACTCTGGGGGTGAACACCCCACATGGATTTTATTGCTGCCTCTGCAGAGAGGGGAAAAAATATCCCAAAGATTGAAATAACTGAATTTTAGGGAATATATTCCTCAGCTGTTCATCCCCTTTCTGTGACCAAAGGGAGCACATCCTGGAATTCTCTGCTTCAGCTCCCTGCAGATAAAACCACAGCTCTAAAATCTCTCTGCTTTTAATTGTCCATGCAGCCCACAAATAAATGCTCTTTTGGACCCAGGTTTTACCTTTATTTTCATTCATACTGGAAAATTTGGGGAAGGAAATGGAGTCTCTGGCTGCATTATGAGCCTTCATGTGCCCTCAGCTGTGTTGTAAATGCAGTTTTCTCTCTTTGCCCTGTCACCAGCAGGACTTACTTCATCTGGCACAGCAAAAATGGGAAAATAGGGAAATATTCCACTGCTTCCCTCTGGATATTGCTGCTGCTGTGAGGATCCAACTCCCAAAACATGAGGGATATTAAATTTCTCCCGTTGAACCAGCTGCACTCCTTCAAGCACGTTCCTTCAGCACCCAGCCTTCAACCAACACCACAAAAATAGAATTATTGGTAGAGACCACTCCAATCTTTGCAGGAGGGATGGGGCTGATTCCCAGAGCAGCTTTTTAGGGCGCAGCAAAGCTCAGCTCAGCTGAGATCATCTGGTGGCCTGAAATGGGGGATTCCTGTGAGGCCTAAAATCAGGACCAGCTCCTGGGGTAGCCCTGTTGCGCCCAACCCTTGCTCCTCACGTGGGCAGAAACCCAATTAAAGCAACGAGACTTTGCAAATTAATAAATTATCTCCTTCCAAATGGGCTGGGAGGTGGTTTTTTTTCAGGAGTTTTATTTGTCTGGAGAGGCTGCCCCATCCCTGGAGCAGCCTGGTCCACAGGAAGGTGCCCTGCCCATAGCAGGGGGTGAAAAATGTATTTTTTAAGGTCCCTTCCACCCAAACCACTCCAAGATTTGGCCCAAAACCCTCTCAGTTGATGTTTAATTGCTGGAAGCAAGCACAGAACATCCATTTAATTGATTCTGGGAGATAAGAACCAAGCCGGAGATCTGCCATCAGATGTTGTGGCCTAGTTTGGAGGCCTGATCCAACAAGTAAACAAAGCTAATTAATGAATCTTCTAATTAAGAGTTCCCTGGTAGAGTTCAGATGAAAGAATTGGCTGCCTGCTTCCTCCAGCTCCTGTAATCAAGAGTCAGAACAAACTCAAAGTGAGCAAATTGCTGCTACCGTGTGCAGAAATTGGTGTAAATAATAATCAAATAATGAAAGCTGCCCAGGCACTTGCTATATCTGGCACCAACAAAGCAAATAGTGGTTCAAAGGCAAGAAATTAAACACTTATTTGCATTTCTTCTGAGTCTCCCAGAGACTGTAGTTCAGTCCTGCTTTGCTTTGGAAACTCTTGTGAGTGTTGCCTCGTATTAAAAGGATTGCTTGGAATATAGGAAGAGGAATTCCTAAAATGTGATATTTTGTTCCAATTCATCAAAATAGATCAGAGCATTTTCTTTTGCCTGTTTTAATTCGACTCACCCAGACACTTTGATATAATTTTAGATGAATACATAAAACCTGACATCAGAGCTGTTGAATGTTTTCTAGCAGTGGGAGTGCCTGATTCCCCACTCCCTCAGAGCTGGGCTTTCATGAGGTAGAAATAATGTTTTTTAAAAAAAGGAAAACCAATGTTTTTGCTATGTTTTAACTCAGGGCTGCTTGATTTCTGTGTAAATCCCAGCTAAGCAGGCACAGCTCCTTCTGTGCTTCTGCAATAAAAGCTGCAGCAGCAGACGATGAAGGCTCCACCCAAAATGTCCCTGTTGCAGTTTCTGATGGAAAATTCTTTGATTAAAAAAGCCAAAAAAAAGAAAAAAGGCAAACCCCAGCAGAGTTCACTGTGTGCACTCAGGTGATTCCTTGGTGCTCAGTGAGGCCCCAGCACAGGGCTCAGCTCTGAGCTTTTCCTTGAGGAAATGCCATGGCAGGTCGGGGTGTGTTATTTGTGGGTGCAGCAGAGCAATGAACAGGAATGATTTGCCACGGAGCTGCTGCTGCTTTTCCTCGGGCAGCAGTGGGATTTGGAATCAGGGAATGGTTTGGGTTGGGAGGGACCTCAAAATTCATCCAGTGCCAGCCCTGCCATGGGCAGGGACACCTCCCTCTGTCCCAGGCTGCTCCAGCCTGGCCTTGGGCACTGCCAGGGACGGGGCACAGCTGCCTGTTCATTTCTGCATCATCCCTCAGAATAATTTGCATTATTTAGGTCACCCAGGGAACGCTTTCAAGAGGTGAACCTGGGTTTGGGGTTCTCTGTCCTGGGGACACTCACCCAGTTAAACCAGTGAGGGAGCAGCTTCAGCCCCAGCAGGGGTACAAGGGGGACAATGCTGAGCTGCCACAGATGAGACAAGTGGCACAGGCCACTCCATGCTGGCTAGAGCCAGCCCTGCTTCATCCCCTTCCTCTGCTCACAATATTGATTTTTCTAACAGTTAAACATGCAGGGCTCGATGATCCTCTGCATTATGGCAGAAGGCAGCAAAAGGGACACAAAGGGAATCTGCCAGCACTCCCCTGTGCCTGGAAATACAAGTTTGGGGAGCAGGATGCCTTCGGGGTGGTTTTCTTTTTCCTTGGAGTGCCAAAGCTCCATCCTCACCCTGAGTCCCACGGAGGTTCCCCACTGCGGGGCTGTCTGCAGCACCCATCCTCCCCCCCACCCTCCTGGCACACAGAAAAGGGTTTTCCACTCAAAAAAAGGAAAAAGTGGGAAGGAATATTAACAGCCTGCAGGTACAAGGCTTGTTTTGCTGGGATCTGAAGCGCAGTGGTTTTTACAAGCTGAGGTACATTCCTTTATTAATACATGGCATAATAAATGATAGCATTAATAATTAAATCTTGTGCTCAGGTTGCTGTAGGGCAGATTAGCATAAATCCATTGGCATGAAAGGAGGTATTTCAGTTTGCAGGAGCTGAGCATCCCAGAAAATATCAGCTCCCTGAATCCCTGACCAACCTGCTGGGAATCCTCCTCTCTACAGTGCCTCTATTCCTCATTTCTCCCCCTTTCAAGCCCAATCTCTGCTAAAGATAAAAGATTAGCACAGCAAACTCCACCTGTGCTGCTCTCCTTTGCATATTCTGAATAATGAATGGCTGCTCTGACATGCATGAATGCAGCCACGTCTGGAATTTAAAAAACAAATTGTGAATAAAAACTGAGGCAGAAACGAGGCTTGCAGTGCTGGCTGCTGAGAGCAGCTGCACTGATCTTCAGGAGGGCTCTGTAGATTTGCAGAATAAAGTCCTCCAGCAGCTCTGCTGGGATATGAGTGACACTTAAGCCTTTATGAGCTCTTGGTGCAGTTCATTCCATCCAGAATGAGCTCAGATGAGCAGGGACTGCAGCTTTGTGCCTCGGAGAGGACGTTGCCCTTCACAGCTCAATGATCCTCACATTTAAACAGCCTGAGATGTATGGAGAAGCTGTCACACAACAGGTGATGCTCTGTGTGAGGTGGCTGGAAAATAGTGGGGAATACATTAAACCCACCCTGCTCTACCTTTCCTACAAGGCTGCAATTAAACAAACGTTTATTTGTGCCAGAAATACCCAATTACCACTGGAATTTCTGACAGGCACATTAATTCATACACGTTACCAAGTTCCCTTTCTTTGGGAAGCACCTCAGCATTTTTGTGGTATCTGTCTAATAAATGTCCCCCAATCTGCACTGACTTTTATTCCTTCCTTGAGAAAACTTTGGGGAGCCTGTTTTGTGATCTATTTCCCCTTCTGACTCCAAGAGGTGAATTCTCATTGTCTTTTTGAGCCTCCCGTGCAGTCTGTGCTCAATACATCTCTAATTTACCCCTGACAAATCTCTACTACATAAATGCTGCTTTATTTTAATCAACCAGTGGTAAGAACCTGGCCCAGAGGAGGCTGCAATGCAGCTGTCCAATTTAATCTCTGTATTAGCCAGATTAGACAAGGATAAATCTCCTGTCCCTGTGATCCATGTCTCAGACAGGCTTGGCTCCAGGGAATCTCAACAAACTGAGAACCACCCTGTGCCTGCTGCTGCTGCTTTCGTGTGATGGAAGGACAAAGAAACTGCCAGGCTTCCCCTGAAATGCCCAAGGCTGGGTTGGAGGAAGCTTGGAGCACCCTGGGACAGTGGGAGGTGTCCCTGCCATGGCAGGGTGGGACTGGATGGGCTTTAAGGTTCCTCCCAACCCAAACCATTCCAGGATTCCACGATCCTACAATTACCTGGTTATTGGGGACCACTTGGAACAAAGCAGAGGCTCCAAGAGCACTCGTGCCTTCTGAAAAATGAGAACTGAAGGCAAAAAAAAAATGTATATTATTTACACGTGGCTGGGGGTTCTGAGTTGCAGCCAGGGTTGGGTGACCCCCAACCTCACCAAGGCAACCTCAGCCACGTCCTGGGGCTTGCAGCACACTCCCGAAGCCTCTGCAGGGCTGCTGTGGAGAAGCAGAGCAGGGCTGTTAAACACAGCCTGGGCAGCTTGGGGGGCTGCACAGGAGCCGAGGGGAGCTGGGGCTGAAAGGGCCGGAGCTGGGCCCGAAGATGCCCCAGGAGGGCTGAGACAGGGCTGAGGCGAGGCGGGGCCGAGCCGGGTGCGTTCAGGAGCGGGCCGGTCACAGCCCCCGCGCCCGGGGGATGCCCGGAGCTGTGCAGGCATCCTTTCATGCTGTGATGCCCGGAGCTGTCCGGCATCCCCTCACTCTGTGATTCCCGGATCTGTCCAGGTATCCCTGCACTCTGTGATGCCCGGATCTCTCCGGCATCCCTTCACCCTGTGATGCCCGGATCTGTCCAGGTATCCCTGCACTCTGTGATGCCCGGATCTCTCCGGCATCCCTTCACCCTGTGATGCCCGGATCTGTCCAGGTATCCCTTCACTCTGTGATACCCGGATCTGTCCGGCATCCCCTCACTCTGTGATTCCCGGATCTCTCCGGCATCCCTTCACCCTGTGATACCCGGAGCTGTGCCGGCATCACCGGGGCCAGATCCGGCCCGTTCCGCCCAGGGCAGCACAGCAGTGAGGGAATGCCCGGACCGCTCCTGGCATCACCTCCCCCCGGCGGCGCCCGGACCACCCCGGCCGTCACCTCCCCGCCGCGATGTCGCCGCGCTCCGCCCCGTCCCCGCCCGGGGACCGCTCCGCCCGCCCTCCCCGCGCATAAATACCGGGGTGCGGGCGGCGCCCGCCGCAGAGCAGCCGCCGGAGCCCCCGCAGCCATGAGCTCGTACGGCTACGACCCGTTCTTCCCGTCCTACAAGCGGCGCTACGCGGACAGCCCGCGCATCCATGTGTCGGTGCGCAGCGGCGGCGGCTTCGGCTCGGCGCGCTCCGCGTACTCCAGCCTGTCCGCGCCCGTGTCCTCCGTGTCCGTGCGCCGCAGCTACGCCGCCTCCAGCGCCTCGGGCTCGCTGCTGCACTCGGTGGACAGCCTGGACCTGAGCCAGGTGGCCGCCATCAGCAACGACCTCAAGTCCATCCGCAGCCAGGAGCGAGCGCAGCTGCAGGACCTCAACGACCGCTTCGCCTGCTTCATCGAGCGCGTCCACGAGCTGGAGCAGCAGAACAAGGTGCTGGAGGCCGAGCTGCTGGTGCTGCGGCAGAAGCACGCCGAGCCCTCCCGCTTCCGAGCGCTGTACGAGCAGGAGATCCGCGAGCTGCGCTTGGCCGCCGAGGAGGCGACCAGCGAGAAGCAGGCGCTGCAGGGCGAGCGGGAGAGCCTGGAGGAGACGCTGCGAGGGCTCCAGGCGCGCTACGAGGAGGAGGTGCTGAGCAGGGAGGACGCGGAGGCGCGGCTGCTGGAGGTGCGCAAGGGCGCGGACGAGGCGGCGCTGGCGCGGGCGGAGCTGGAGAAGCGGGTGGACAGCCTGCTGGACGAGCTGGCCTTCCTCAAGAAGGTGCACGAAGAGGAGCTGGCCGAGCTGCAGGCGCAGATCCAGTACGCTCACCTGTCCGTGGAGATGGACGTGTCGGCCAAGCCCGACCTGTCGGCAGCGCTGCGCGACATCCGAGCGCAGTACGAGAAGCTGGCGGCGCGCAACATGCAGAACGCCGAGGAATGGTTCCGCAGCCGCTTCACCGTGCTCAGCGAGAGCGCGGCCAAGAACACGGACGCCGTGCGAGCCGCCAAGGACGAGGTGTCCGAGAGCCGCCGCCTGCTCAAGGCCAAGACGCTGGAGATCGAGGCCACCCGCGGCATGAACGAGGCGCTGGAGAAGCAGCTGCAGGAGCTGGAGGAGAAGCAGAGCGCGGATATCTCGGCGCTGCAGGTGAGGGAGGAGGGTCGGGGTCCCTCGGGGGAGGGGGTGATGGGGTGTGCAGGGTTCTGCGGGGCGGGAGAAGTTGGGGTTTGAAGGGTGCTGCAGGTGAGGGGATGATGGGGTTTGAAGGGTCCCAAAGATGAGGGGATGATGGGGTTTGAAGGGTCCCAAAGATTAGAGCATGATGGAGTTTAAAGGTCCCAAAGATGAGGGGATATTGGGATTTAAAGGTCCCAAAGATGAGGGGATGATGGGGTTTGAAGGGCTCTGAAGATGAGGGGATGATGGGGTTTGACGGGGTCTGCAGGTGAGGGGATATTGGGGTTTGAAGGGTCCCAAAGATGAGGGGATTTTCGGGTTTGAAGGGTCCCAAAGATGAGGGAATTTGGGTTTTTTTCTGGGTTCTGCAGGTGATATGGGTCAGGTTTTACAGGGTTCTGCAGGTGAGGGGTTTCAGGGTTCTCTGGACTCTGCAGGGGAAGGGGTGGATGTTGGGGTTTGAAGGGTTCTGCAGGTGAAAGGATGTTGGGGTTTGAAGGGTTTGGGGTCTGCAGAGTCTCACAGATGAGGGGATCAGGTTTGCAGGGGGTTTTTGGGAGCATCACTCCTGCTTTGTGCTGTGCCCGCGTTGCAGATAAGGCATCCTAAAATCACAGAGGAGAATGGCACAGAGATACAGAGCAGGGTGTGGTGTGGAAATACAGACCCAAACCAGGATCTGAATCACCAAAATCATCCCAAAGATGGGGACGTTGCTCCTGGCACTGCTTAGCTAAAGTGTGAGGTGTTACAAAATCAGAATGCAAAATGCCCCTGATAAAGCCCAATGTAGCCATGGACTGATACAGCCTGAACTGTACCAAAAAAATCATGGAATCACAGAATATCCCGAGTTGGAAGGGACCCACAAGGATCATCAGTGGATATCCCTAAGCTAAAATTAGAAAAAGCACATAGAAGCCAAAATCAAAATGAATCAATGCACAAATTTCACGGATGCTTTAGCACTTGGGTACCAGAAAATTGGGCTCTGTGTGTTGAATAGGGCAGGAATAATGTGGAGTAGAAAACCTGCCAGGAAGGTGCTAAATGATGTTTTTTGGCTGAGGGTGGAGTGGGAGCTGTGCAGTTTCTGTCTGCTAGAGCAAGATTAAGTTAAAAGGATTAGAGAATTTCCTTGTGATCATTGCAAGACTTGAGAGAAGAGAATTTTATGGTGTCAATATTGTTCCATCCCACAGGATACAATCAACAAATTGGAGAATGAGCTGAGAACCACAAAGAGCGAGATGGCTCGGTACTTGAAGGAATATCAGGACCTGCTCAATGTGAAAATGGCCCTGGACATCGAAATTGCAGCTTATAGGTATGGTGGGGGATGTTTGGATGAGCCAGAACTCAGAGCAGTTCCCATTCTCTTCAGGAGAATTCAGGTTTTTTATCATTCCCCCAGCTGAAATTTGCACACGTTTGTGGCAGAGTTTCATCAGCTCCTCTCCGTGTGCACACAGAATTTTTAGCTTGGCAATAAATGGTCTCAATTCTCTGTCCTTACAGATAAAAGATAAAAGGGAAGAGATTTTGTATCAATGGAATTCCTCAGTACAACAGCTCATTCTCAAAATGGGGAGTCCCTCAAATGCCCTCAAGAACAGGGTTTGTTTTCTAACTTGTAAATCTACAGATTAAATTTTTTTTTAGTGTAGAATTTCTGCTAAATAATTCAGATACTGAGATATTTCCATGCTGGGAACAGAATTTCTGTGGAAGCCACAAGGGGGAATAGTGAGAGAGCAGCTCCAAACCTTGTCTGACAGCTGAGCAGCAAATTGTGCCAGCTGCAGGGGGGCAAAATACACCTCTAGCTTCACCTGCCAGGGGCTTCTAGAGAGGTTCTCCTGTTCCTTCCAACAAGGAGAAATGTTAATTCACCCTCAATGGACACATCTGAAGAAATTATTCCAATAAAACAGTGCAGCACACAGTGCAAAACCAGCCCGTAATCAACAGCCACATACCCACCCTGCTGACAGCACAACCAACTCCTCCCTCCTTGCTCTCATTTTTGTGGTTTTTTTTTTCCCTGCCAGGAAACTTCTGGAAGGGGAAGAGACCAGGCTGAGCTTCACCAGCGTGGGCAGCATCACCAGTGGGTACAGCCAGAGCGGCCCCACCTTCGGCAGGTCTGCCTACAGCGGCCTCCAGGCCAGCTCCTACCTGGTGACCGCCCGCCCCTTCCCCACCTACTACTCCAGCCACGTGCAGGAGGAGCAGATCGAGATCGAGGAAACCATCGAGGCTGCCAAAGCAGGAGAAGCCAAGGCAGCTCCTGCAGAAGAGGGGGAGGAGGAGGAGAAAGAGGAGGGAGAGGAAGAAGCGGGAGAAGAGGCTGAAGAAGAGGAGGAAGGTATTTAGAGTTACTTTGAAATCGGTTTTGTTCGTGCTGGGATAAAATCTAGGCATCCTAATGATTGAATCTAATGATTAAAGCTCTTTATTTTCTACTCCCATGAGCCAAAGGGTGGTGGGGTTAAGCACATGGAGTTTACCAGGGAAGTCTGAATATTGAATGGGAGATAAGGTGAAGTGTTCAAATCAGGCAGATTATAGGTTTCCAAAAAACCTCAATGATGGTGTTCAGATGTTACAGATATCCTCAAAAAGAAGGACCAAGGACATGCTGAGCTAAAAATGAATTCCCAGAGAGCAGCCAGAGATAATGGGGACATCAGCTGGAATTACTGGGCATGGCAGCATCACTGAACTGTGAGGGGTTCATTAATGTAAAGTTTAATTGTAGTGAAATGACAGCTAATTGCAGAGCAGTGAAAGATAATTCAAGTCTTTGGATGAGACTTTAAGCATTGATATTTTTCAAGGCCATGATTTAGTTTTTATGAAGTGTTTCACTCCCCCTGAAAGCCAGGAGGAATTGGTTGTGCAGTTTTGTAGCTGGCTGCCAAAATGTGTGGGGTTCAGGGGGATTCTCACTGAGCTGGGGTCAGGAATTGGACCTGGATGTGAAAATACCTTTCTGTCCTTCAAAGGTGCTAAGGAGGAATCAGAAGAAGCCAAAGAGGGCGAGGAAGAGGAAGGAGAAGGGGAAGAAACAGCAGCAGAAGAAGGGGAGGAGTCGCAGGAAGCTGCTGAGGAAGCTGCTGAGGAGGAGAAGGAGGAGAAGGACGAGAAAGAAGCAGCAGGGAAGGAGGAGAGCGAAGGCAAGAAGAAGGCTTGATCTGAGGGCAGCTTTCCATCACACCCAACGACTGACTGAGCTCCAGCTGCAGTCTCACCTATTTAATTCAGTGACCACTGAGGTTCCAGTTCCTGATTCTGATGTTTCTCCCTGTGCAGGGTCTGAGTTTGCTTGCAGAGCACCCAAGGCTTGCTCCCCGAGTGCCGCATGGTTCCACGTATGAGTTCAGGGCTTCTGTCTTTCCTGGGTGACCCAGAACCTTAACATTTAAAATGTGGGGGGGAAAAAAAAAAAATAAAGTGGTGGGAATGAAAGGTTAACTTCTTTAAGTTGCATTTAAAATAATTCTGGAAACGGTGGGTGGGGGAAGTGATGGAGGCTTCATTAAGTACGTGCAATAAAGCAGTCAATAAAGTTCAGAAATGCTTACACGGATTCCTCGTGCATGTCCTGTGTCTCTGATGCCCTTAAAAGGTTGATGAAGGGGTTTGTCCCACTCTTCTTGTGAGTGAGAAGTGGGAAAAAAATCTCTCAGGGGTGTAAGATTTGACACATTTTATAAAAATACTCTGGAGTGTGGCTGGGATGGCTCTCACTGGCTGAGGGAGCTCCCTTCTGGAAAATGGGAATTTTATCAAACCAGCACAGGGGAAAAGCAAATGTGGCTGTTAAATCGTGGCAGGAAGTGGTTCAGTGTCTGGGGGACCAGTGAGGAGAGGGAAGAACAAGCAAGGGTGTAGGTGAGGCCTGGAGCAAAGAATATTTTCAAAAATAACCTTAAAATCAAAACGTGATGAGCAGTTAGGATGGGTGGTGTGGGGGAAGGAGCTGCCTCTCTCCCCCAGCTGCTCAACCCTCTCTGGGCTGCAGAGGCTCATTTTCTTCTGAGAGTTCCCAAGGGCCTTTTAAAGTTCTGACTGAGCTAAAAAAGGCACAAAAAAGGCACAAAAAAAGGAGCATCTCAGCAGCAGCACAGTCTGGCAATTCCACAATTCCACAAGCAGTGTCCTGTGCCCTGAGCCTGTCAACCTTCCACTGCCTAAAGCTGATACAGAAAATTCAACCTTGTAAGGGCAAATTAAACCTGTTTAAATAAACTAAACCCATGGAAATTGGAGTTAAAATAGGCATTAATGGCTGCACTGAACTCTACAGAAAGATTTGTCTGGATGAATTTCTGCATGGGGTTTTGGGGCAACTTTTGATTTCTTGCACTGGTGATGGGGTATCAGTTGATTCACATTGATTCTCCTCAATGGCTTTGTTCAGAGAAAAAGGAAATCTTGTTTTTGTACAAGTTTTAGGAGGGTACCAAAAGCCTCTCACTTCTCAGTGCTTAAAGGGTGATAAAAAAGATTATGGTGGGTGAAGCAAGCGGTTAAAATTATTATTTTCTTCCACATTCCCAAGAAAAGCAGCAAGAGAAGGAAAAAGAAGCTTGGTCAAACCATTCAGGAAAGCAGAAATGCCAGCATCATTTCCAATCCTTTTTTTTTCCCTACTTCCCTGGGAGTTTGATGCTTTTGAGAACCAGAAGGGAAACAAGTAAAATAATTTTCACTTTCTTCAACACCACCTCTGAAATATTTCCCTTTTACATTTCCCTCCAGCTTTTCACGGAGGTTTTTCTCCCGGTGTTTATTGTTACAAAGCAGATTTTATTTCCCCTCTGCAGGACGGTGACGAGGAGAACTGGGAACTTCACAGCGAGCTTTCGGAGGGGATGGAGGGGAGCTGCTGCTCGGGGTGTGACAGCTCCAGCTCCCGCAGCACTGCTGGGGCTGGGAGATAAGGCTGGGAGATAAGGAATAACGAGAGGCTGTTCTCAGAAATGAGAGCTCATTCTGGGAAACTCCCCGGTGCTGCAGCAGGATGTGACGCCCGGCACTCAGCTGGCAGAGAGGGGCTGCTCCAGAGCAGGAAAATCCTTCTGCAGCCCCGGCCAGAGCCCGTGAGAGGCAGGGCAGGGCTGGACAGCTCGGCCGGAGAGAGCCCTGACCGGGGGTGGGGGACAGGGGAGCGGCCACAAACTGCCCGGGAGGAGGTTCAGATGGGATATTGGGGAGGAATTCTTTATTTAGAGGGTCTTGAGGGGCTGGGATGGAGTTCCCAGAGAAGCTGGGGATGCCCCTGGATCTCTGGAAGGCTCCAAGGCCAGGCTGGAGGGGGCTTGGAGCAGCCTGGGACGGTGGGAGGTGTCCCTGGGGCTGGATGGGCTCCAAGATCCCTCGCCACCCAAACCCATGATAGATCAAATCCTGCCCTTCTCCAAGCATTCTTTAACTCTTCAACCCCCAAATTTTCATCCTCTTTCACAACTTTTTTTTTTCTTTTTTTTTTTTTCTTTTTTTTGGCCCACAAACTCCTCCTTCCCTCATCCCTTTGCATCCCTGTCTGCTTCGGGCAGCTCCCTGTGCAGCCGGGGCTGCTCCAGAGCAGCACCCCCGCAGCTGCTGCAGCTCTCCCCTCTCCGCTGCAGCCGCTCCCAGGCTGATCCCTGCTCCCTGCGTTATTTTTAATGCATTGCAGGGCTGAGTCAGCGGCGGCAGGAGCTGCAGCAGGGCTGCCTCTGCAGTGCCCCCCGCTCCTGCCCGGGCTGCAGGGAGGGAGGCCGGGCTGGATTTGTGCTCCCGGCTGCTCCCGGGGCTGCGGGATGGATCCTGCTGCCAGCACTCGCCTTACCTTGGAAAATCCAGGCGCTGCTTTTGACGCAATGCAGTAAAAGCTGGCAGAGGGAGGCTCAGGAGAAACTTTCAGCCGAGTTGCAGCCGCGAGTGAAGCCAGAAGTGTCCTGGGGGGGTTTTCCTGCACTTTGGGTCTGGGTCAGGCTGAGATCTCATCCCAGGAAGGTGCTGGGTGCTTTCCCTGAGATGCACACACCCCCTCCCCTGCCCTCAGCAAGGGAACACCTGTACAGAACATCCCCATCCAGACATTCCCCTTCTAATAACTAAATCATCCCCTTCTAATAACTAAATCATCAACCAGCCACCATCCAGTGCCTTCCCAGGTTTGTTAAGGACCCTTTAATCCTGAAAAATCAGGAATAAAGCCCACATGTGAGTGGGGAGAGCACAAACCCCGATGACTGGAGAAGATTCTGGTGCCTGACTCAGCTCCTTGGCAAAGGCATCCTATTTGTGTTTTGTAACGCTTCCCACTTTGTTCCCACCTGGAATTTCATTCTGGGATGCTGAAAAATAACTGTGGCACCTCCACAAACCCAGCACAGGAAAAAGATCCTGGCTTAGAGCCCTCCAACTCCTGAAGCCTGAATATCCCACCTTAAAAAAGATACAGAAACCCTCAGTGTGAATTCCTTTAATTATTGTTTTTCCCTTCATGGATTTTTTTTTTTATTGTTTAATGAATTTCTCTGTCTGAAAATAATTATTCCCTTCACTGGTTCTGTGCAGTCTGGAGGAGTAATTGGTGCAGAACAGGCAAATAACATCCTATTTATGCCTCTCTGCCCAGGAATTGTGCTCTCTTTGAAACTGTTTGATTGCAGATGTCAGTAGACAAAACCTCTTGGCACCATTAAATATTAATCAGTTCTTACAGTTTTATAAACATTTAGAAATGTGTTAACCACTGCCTTGTTCCTCTTAGGATTTGCTGGGAACATCTGCAGTGGGAAATGGGATAAATTCACAAATCTGATGAGAGAAAAAATACGGTTGTGGGTGAGATATTTTGGGTGGGAAAGGGGGAAATGAGGATTTTTTTAAGCACACCGTGCCAAGGGTTTGCCTCCCCAAACCCTCCAGGGCATGGATGCACTCTGGGGCTGGTGCAGCTCCTCATGCCAGGAACTGCAATCCTGGATTGGCTGAGTGCAGACAGGAGCAAACCCACACAAATCAGGATTTTGGGGTCCCTGGAGAGGTGTCCTTGCAGGACTGAGGGGAAAGCAGCTGGAAAGGAATCCCAGCACCAAAAGCAGCCGGGCTGGGGTCCCACTGCACACATTCAGTGTTCCTGACTCTGCTGCTGACACCAACACTTCATCCACTGTGCAAGGTGACCCTTCCTCTCCCTGCTGAAGATTCCCAACTTCCCGCTCTGAGGGAAGGGTTTTGCAGTTTGGGATGTTTTGATGGCTCCAAGAACTTATTTGGAATCACTCACATGTAATTCCACATCAAATATCGGTCTCTGGTTTGGTCGTGCTGTTGTCTTGAAAATTTTCCTTAAATCCAGGAGGAAAACATCTTCAATCCTCCCAAACCTTTGGGGTTTAACACGATTTGGTGCAGACACCAAAAATAGGGGAGCACTGAACTCCTTTATTCCTAAAGGTAAAGTTATTTTCGTGTCACACCCACACGTGACTATGGAGAAGCTGCCACTTAATTTGCTAACTCTGCTTTAATTAAACATCACTCAGCAGCCGAGCTGTGGAGCACAGATTCCCATTATTGATAGCAGCAGGAGAAACATCCCTCCACAAAGACACCCAGATTTATTTGAAAGCCTTATCTGCTGTGGGCTCTCCACCATTTCTCCAGTGAAGAACACGCTGAACCCTTTCAATTAAAAACTCCTTGATCTGCAATTATTGATGGGGTGAAGGATTGAAGGCACATGGAAATCCTAGATTTTGGTCAGACCCTCAATTAGGCAACAGATTTCAGCCCAGTCCGTGGCCTGAACCCAGGCTTGAAAATTATTTGCATTTCTTTGGGAGTTAAGGGAGGTGGGGCAGCAGCTGCAATCTTCATTTTCCTTTTAAAACGGAAAATAAACACAAAATTAATCCCATAATGACCAATTAATTCCACATTGGAGTTGGGGCCTTTATCTTCTTCCCTTTGTTTCATTTGTATCCATTCATTTTTCCACTTAGAGCAATTTTTGACTGGCAATTTTTGTTCTTAACAAATCCAACCCGGGAGAGGCCACCACTTGGGAGTGCAGATTATTGGAAATTAGAAAATTTGGGGTTTATAACCCTTGGGTTAATTTTTGATTTTAGGATTTCATGTTTAGAGAGGCAGATTGAACTTTTTAATCATTGGAGGCAGAGAATTATTAAGGAGCTTCCAATACAATTAAAGCAAGAAGGGGTAAAATAAGCACAACCAAGCAAATTTTGAGGACCTTGTGGTGGCTTGGTTGAGTTCCCTCAATGGGTTTTTTTGGGGGTTTTTTTTTGCAGCTAATGCTGCAAATCAAGCCTGTTTAAATAAACTAAACCCATGGAAATTGGAGTTAAAATAGGCTGTATGAACCACACCCAGCTGTGGTTCATACAGCCTCTCTGCCCAGGAAAATCAAGGAATTATTTGGAAATTTCCAAATTGTTGGAAAAACTGGAAATTTTACGTGTGGATGTTGGGGTGTAAGGAGGAGAACTATACTTAGAGCAGATTTTAACATTTTTTAGCTCAGCACAAGCAGGGTTGAGGGTTTAGAGATCTCTCCCTTCCTAAAAAAAATGCAATTGCAACTCCTCCAAGCACCTCAAGGCCAGGCA
This sequence comes from Cettia cetti, assembly GCA_013401135.1. NCBI lineage: Eukaryota > Metazoa > Chordata > Aves > Passeriformes > Sylviidae > Cettia > Cettia cetti. Next base: position 19,496 of record VZUI01051875.1, read on the forward strand.
GAGGCGTTCAATAAATTCCTCTAGAAATTTTGGGATATGGCTCTTATTTATTTAGTCCAGCCTTTGTGTTGTCAGAGGAAATTTGTCCATCATATCCAACTCCCAAGCCACAGAACATCCTGAGCTGGATGGGACCCCCAAGGACCATCAAAGCCCAACTCCCAGAAAAATGAGAACACCGAGGAAGAAAAAAAACAAACCAAAACCAACTCAAGCACTTTCCAACCCATTCAGGAGAGAGCACCCAGCTTAGGGAAGGGTTTGAATTGGGGAAAAAGCCACCAGAACCAGTCATGTTTTCATATTGACCTTTATTGAGCAAGAACTGCTGTGACTGTTTTACATCAAACAACAAAAGGTTGCGTACTGTGCATGTCAACAAGGTTCTCCCAGGAGCAAAAGTCCACCCTAATTGCACCAGTGAGGTAAACATAATTAGTTATAAGTAGCTTTATTTTTTTTTTTTTTTTAAGGCTAGGAGAGTTCTGGTTCTCATGAATACTCTATTACTGTTTTCAGTTTGGTTTTGGCTCAGTTGGTTCTTTGCATAATACATCTGAACTCGTTCCTCAGATATGTCCCTCCAACAGCTCAGGAAATTCAGAAAAGCTTCCTCTGCACATTTCATCTCATGCACTAGTAGTAGTAGTATTTTTATTTTAATTTTTTTTTTTGTAGATCCCCAAGCTCTGTGGAGGGAGTACATCTTGAGCCTGCATGCATTCCCCCCCCCTTTCCCTATATTGCACGAAAAAGTAAAATACTGTGTGTCTGGAGCCTCCGTGAGAGAACCCGATCTGCTTTGAAGCCGTCACCCACATGCATTTTGCAGCTGTCTATGGCTTAACCTTTTGCACCGACCCAAGCTCTTGAATTGGTTTGAATTTTAGCTATGGTTGGTTTTATTCGCTCTCTTTAATCTCCTTTACTACAGCGTGTGAAGTGACTTTCTCCACCTTCTTGGTGGACACCAACTTCTCCTCAAAGCTCTCTTCGTGCTCCTCCACCTTCTGAGTGACGGTCACCGACTTGGTGATGAACGTGGTCCCGCTGTCCCCACCCTCCCCTGTGATTTTCTCTGCTTTTTTGGTCACTACGATTTTCTCAGCCTTGTCGTCCACGGGGCTCACGTCGAGGCCGTTGGTGACCACTCCCTTGTCCTCCTCCTCCTTCTCTTTGGATTCCTCCTCTTTCTTCTCCTCCACCTCCCCGTTGACCGCGATGTCCTCTTTCCTGGACTCCTTCTCGGCCTCGGCGCTCACCTTCGTGACCTTGGTGACAGTGATGGTCTCCTCCACCACAGCCTTGGCATCCTTGCCTGGGGAGGGGGGCTTCTCGGGGGACCGGGGCTTCTCGGGGGCCATGGGCTTCTCGGGGGTCTGGGGCTTCTCAGGAGTGCGCGGCTTCTCGGGGCTGGCCGGCTTCTCGGGCGTGCGCGCCTTCTCCGGCGGCGCCAGCTTCTCCAGGGCCTTCTCCGGGGTGACAGCCTTTTCTGGGGTGACAGCCTTCTCTGGGGTGGCAACCTTTTCTGGGGTGACAGCCTTCTCCGGGGTGGCAGCCTTCTCCGGGGAGGTCACCTTTGGTGTGGCGGGTTTCTCAGGGGACGCCGCTTTCTCTTTCTCCTCCTCCTTGGCCGCCTTCTCCGCCTTCTGCTCTTTGGCCGCCTCCGCGGGTTTCTCTTTCGGGGCGGCCTTGGCCGGTTCTGTTACGGGGGATTTTGGGGGGGACTTCACGGGAGGTGTTTTGACCTTCTCTGCCTTTGCTGGTGCCTCTTCGGCTTTGCCTTTGGCCTCAGGTTTTTCCTCCTCTTCCTCAGCTTCTTCCCCCTCTTCCTTTTCCTCGATTTCTTCTTTTTCAGAGCCACCTTCTTCCGCAGCGTCAGATTTTGCAGCTTCTTCTTCCTCCTCCGCTTCCTCTTCCTCCTTCTCTTCCTCCTCAGGTGCAGCTTCCTGTTCTGCCTTCTCAGAAACTTCTTCCTCTGCAGCTTCTTCTGCTTTTTCTTCCTCCTGTTCCTCTTGCTGTGCCTTGGCTGCCATTTCTTCTGCGATGGCTGCCAGGGCATCTTCCATTTCTGACTTCTCGTCCTCCACCTTCGTCTCTTCAATGATTTCTTCTACAAACTTGTGCTGGACCTTCAGCTTTGGCGGTTCCATTTTGGTTTTCTGGATTTTGGTGGATGCTATTGTGACAGATGGTTGTCTGTGTGTGAATATGGGACCAGTAATGCTTCCAGAGAAGGCACTGAATCTTGTCTCTTCACCCTCCAGCAGCTTCCTAAGGGAATCAGGAGGAGAGAAAAGAAGAAAATGAGCACACAAAAAAAACCACAAAAACAACAACAACAAAAAAAAAAAACAACAAAAAAAACCAACAACAACAAAAAAAAGAAATATTTGTGGTTGTCCCATCCCTGGAAGTGTCCAAGGCCAGGCTGGACAGGGCTTGGAGCAGCCTGGGATTGTGGAAGGTGTCCCTGCTTTGGGATTGGCTTTAAGGTCTCTTCCAGCCCACCCCATTCCAGGATTCCATAATTTTTCCCTGCTGTACTATTCCCCTGCCAGCAGGATGGAATCAGTCTGCTGTGGAATGTGCTGGAACCGACCAGGACCATCACTGCTCACAGCCCCAGCTCTCCTTGAATCTGCTCTTGTGCCAAGCTCACATTCAGCAGTTTTTAGCCTGGTTTTGCTTATGGCAAGTGTGACACCTTCAGCGACCACTTAAAATTCATCATTACTGTCAGAAAACTTCATTATGGCGTAAATCAGCAGGGATTAGGACAAACTAACTAATTACATAGGATTCATTATGACTTAGGCAAACAGAACTTGACACAGCCAGCAGACCCAAATCAAATATTGTGTCTGAGACAGTCACAGCTGATTAGAGCACGTGTTCTAATTTAATAATTTGGGCATCCACCTTTTCTTTGTGGGAATAGGAGAACTGGAGGTTTCAGCTGACTTTGGCAGCGACCAGCTACAGCCCCTGGGGTGTCTGTGTGTCTGAACCTCAGGAATCTCAACAGATCTGGGGTGTTTTTGTGTTGCTTCTACTTTTCTTTTATTCAGATGTTTTTCATCTCAGCCCGTGACCCAGAAAAATCAGGAGCTCTCCAGTGAGAGTTCTGAAGTGATACAGAGGAGACTAAAAAAACCTGCCAGGTGATGGCAACAGCAAGCAGCGTTCAGCTCCAGATTAGAGCAGATGCCTCTGAAGGAAAGTTGAGCAAGAAAAGCAAAAGTGTTTGTGACAGGCAGATCAGCGCCCGCTGCCTCAAACCGTGATCAAGCAAATCCAAGTGTCTCTCCCAGGCGATAAAAGGGAACTCTGGTGACAAGCCCCGCATGCCTGGCATCTGCAAAGCAGACAGGAATTTAAAAATAACCTCAGCCTCTCTCTGCATCTCCTGCTCGTGCGGCCAAGGACAGAATGCGGCGCGGGAGCCGCCGCACTGAGTCACGCTGTGCGGAGCCCACGGGGCCCGCCGGCAGCTCTGCCACTAATTAGCAGCTCCCTAATGACCTTCGGGGCTCTCACTGGGCTGGCTGATGGCTGCAGCCATGCAGCCGAGCTCTCACTTCACCCCTGTTGGCTGCACGCAGATATTTCCTAGCCGTGGCAAAGCTTCCTGAGCCGGCAGCATCCGCAGCGCTATTAATATTCCGGGCGTGTCTGCAAAGATCCCACTGTACCTGTATGCAGCAATTTCGATGTCCAGGGCCATCTTGACATTGAGGAGGTCCTGGTACTCCCGCAAGTGACGAGCCATTTCCCACTTCGTTCCTCTGAGCTCGTTTTCCAGCTGGTGAATCGTGTCCTGCAAGGGAGACGCAGAAAACCCCTGTGACACGGAGAGGGGCCGCACGCGGGGACAGGGCGGGCAGAACTTGTCTGAGAGGACTTTTAGAAACTCTTCCCGCTGCTCGGGGAGGCAGGGCCGGCATCAGAGCGGGATCCACCCGCTCCCACCGCCCTCCGCAGCATCCTCCCCCCGCCTTCCGCATCCCTGCATCCCTCGCTGCGGAGCGGGCAGCGGGCACCTCCCGCATTTCCTCCTCCCGGAGCGGGCACCTCCCGCATCCCTCTCACCGGAGTGGGCACCTCCCGCATTTCCTCCTCCCGGAGAGGGCACCTCCCGCATTTCCTCCTCCCGCATTTCCTCCTCCCGGAGCCGGCACCTCCCGCATTTCCTCCTCCCGGAGCCGGGCACCTCCCGCATTTCCTCCTCCCGGAGCCGGCTCCGGGCACCCCCCGCCTCCCCGCCGGGCTCGGGACAGCCCCACGCCGCCTCCCCGGTACCTGATAGGTGGTGAGGTCGTTATTGTGGCGCTCCTCGATGTCGCTGAGCTGCCTCTCCAGCGACTCCTTGGTGCCGCGCACCGACTCGAGCTCGATGCTCTTGGACTGGAGCTGCCGGCGGTACTCGGCGATCTCCTCCTTGGCGGAGCGGATCGCCTCCTTGTTCTGCTCGGCCGCCTCGGTGAGCTTGGCGTAGCGGCACTTGAACCACTCCTCGGCCTGGTGCATGTTGTGGTCGGACTGGCACTCGAGCTGGGCGCGGATCTCCTTCAGCGCCGTCGTCAGGTCCGTCTTCAGGTAGTCCTTCCTCTCCACGGTGGCGTGCGACGCCTGCAGCTGCGCCAGCAGCTCGGCCACCTCCTCCTCGTGGTTGCCCCTCAGGAAGGCCACCTCGTCCTGCAGCGACTGCACCTTCTTGTCCAGCTCGGCGCGCATCAGCGAGGCCTCCTCCATCTCCTTGCGCAGGGCGCGGATCGTCGCCTCCGTCTCGTCGCGGAGCCGCGCCTCATCCTCGAAGCGCTCCCGCAGGCGCTGGATGTCCTCCTCGATGTGCTCCGAGTCCAGCTGGATCTGCGCCTTCTCGTGGCTCACCTGCTCCAGCGCCCCGCGCAGCTCCCGCAGCTCCTGCTCGTAGGCGTCGCTCAGCTGCGCCCGCCCGGCGTGTTTCTGCCGCAGCGCCGCCAGCTCCGCCTCGATCTCCTTGTTCTGCTGCTCCAGGTAGTGCACCTTCTCGATGTAGCCGGCGAAGCGGTCGTTGAGCCCCTGCAGCTGCTCCTTCTCGTTGGAGCGGCTCAGCTTCAGCTCGGCCGCGCCGTTGAGCAGCGAGGACTGGCTCACGTCCAGGCTCTCTGCCGAGCTCAGCACCGTGGAGCCGTAGGCTGCCCGCGGGCCGCCCAGGTTGGGGCGCTTGTAGGAGGAGGACACGGTGCTGCCCGAGCCCCGCGACCACGACTGCGAGCGGAAGCCGCTGGACGGGGAGGCGCTGGCGCGGCTGTAGGTGGCCCGGGTCTCGGTCACCCTGCGGTACGAGGGGTTGCCCAGGGGCTCCATGGTGTAGCTCATGGTGGGGCGCTGGGGGCGGCGGTGCGGGGCTGCTCCGGCCGCCGCCGCCCCTTTTATAGCCCGGCCGGGCGGCTGCGGGGCGGCCCCGCACACGTGTACGGGGGGCGGCTCCCCCCGGCCCGCCCCGCGCCCCGCCCCGGCTCCCCCTTCCTTCCCTCGCCCGGTCCCGGCTGCCCCTGCCCGGCCCGGAGACCTCCGCGGAGCCCCTTCCCCACTCCCCTTGCCGCGGCTGCCCCCGCTCCCTGCGCCCCCTCCCCACTGTCCCGCTGCCCCCCGTGTCCCCGCTGCCCCCCGTGTCCCCGCTGCCGCTCCCTTCCCTTTCCCGTGTTCCTTCCCTCTTGCTCTGCTTCCTTCTTCCCCTTCCCTAGGCCAGCACCCTCCTTCTTCCCTTCCTTTCTTCCTTCCTTTCTTTCCGTCCTTCCCTTCTTTCCTCCTCCCTTACTTTCCATTCTTCCCTTTCTCTCCCTTCCCTTTCTTTTGCTTTTTAAATTTTTTCCTTCTCTTATTTTCCTTCCTTTCATTTCCTTCCCCTCTTTCTTCCATTCCTTTTCCTCTCTTTTCCTCTCTTTTCCTCTTTTTTCCTCTCCTTTCCTCTTTTTTCCTCTCTTTTCCCTCCCGCAGCGCCCAGGGCAGAGCGGAGCGCGGTGCCGGCCCCGGGGGCTGCAGAGCCGGGTAGGGCCGGGGGCTGGGAACGGGAGCGGGATCCGGGAATGGGGATCCGGGATCAGCGGCTCCATCACCGCGGACAGCTCCAGCCGGGCGGGCTGGGGGGCCGGGGCCGGCCTGCAGCGGGGGCTCGGGGGGCTTCAGGGGCAGCGGGACCCGCGGCTGGGTGGGGAGGGTCCTTCCCCCGCTGTCCCCCGCTGTCCCCGGCTGTGAAGGTCGCCGCGGGAGGGGGAGGCGGGCGCTCGCCGGGGCTCTGCGGCACCGAGCGCTCCCCGCAGCCGCTCCGGGGGCTCTGCGGGGGGAAGCCCCGGAGCAGCCGGGCAGTCAGCAGGAGTTTGCGAGACCCCCCCCCGGCATCCCAAATCCTTGCTCTTGGCTCTTTTCTTCCTCTCTTTCTTCCTTCCTCTCTTCCCTCCTCTTTTCCTCCCACCCGCTTTGATCCAGCGCTTGGTGCATTGCTCAGAATGAATAATAAATTGTTTTAAACCTCGTTAGAAATCACGTTTATGGGGGAAAATAGACTTTGTATGGGCTGCATGACAGTGCCTGGCTGCCATCCAGGCTCCGAACTCCTCCTGGAGGGATTACAGCTGCGGAGGAAATGCATTAGTAAACTGCAAAGAGAAAAAAAAAAAAAAAATAAAACAACCAAACCCCCCCCCTAAACCCCCAAAACTGCCGGTGCTGGAACAATCCCTGCCACAGCTGGCGTGGAAAAGCAGAGTGACGCCGAGGGGGGAGCGTTCACTCCTCGCTCAGGAGGCGCAGAAAAGGCTCTGCCTGTGCTCACAGCCCCAATTTTTTGAGCTGACGATCCGGTGAAAGACAAAACCCGCCGGGGTGCCCTCACCCCGCCAGCTGCGGGTGCGATGTGCGCGGCTGGGCAGAGCTGGGGGGTTCTGGGGGCCGGGGTTAAACTTTCCGAGCACATGGAGCCCCGCTCCCGGCTGCCTCATTAACATGACGCTGTCATAGGACTGCAGCACTGCAGAGCTCGGGCTCCTCCTCGGCTCCCCAAGGCAGCTCCGGCCGCTGCCTCACCTCCGGAGCCTCCCGTCAAACGCAGGACAAGGATTTTATGCTAAAGAGCGGGTTCTAAACCGGCTTCATTAATTTTACTGGAAGTTTCTGCCACGGGCACAAACCTCCCTGGGTTTCATTGGGAGTCAAAATAAAATTGCTGCCTATCAGGGCGTTGCATTTTGTTTCTTTTCAGGGTGAAAGATATCTTCTGATCTGGTTTATTAATTTTTTTTCCCCTGATAATAAAGTCTGTGATCATGGTTTTATCCATAAGGAATGGATAAGGAATGTTTCCATAAGGAATGTTTCCATAAGGAATGTTTCCTCACTGTATGAGGAAACAATCAGTTAACAGAAGTGCTCGGGAGCTTTTATTATCCTTTTAATCTCCTGAAAACAAGGACTGGCAGATGGAACTTTGTAATAAAACTCCCTCTCATTAAGTACCTCGGTGTTTGAAATCCATTTATCCCACATGCAAAATAAATTGTTGCTTTGTAATCAAGCAGGGCTAGGTTTGATTTATTTATTTAATAGTGATACCAAGCAATGCAAACTTTTATGGAGCACAATACATCTCGTGTGTATATATATATGGATTGCTGCAAAAATCAGGATGTTTAGAAGGGAAGAAGTTGGCACTCACAGAAGTGTTTAGTGCAGAAATTCTGAACTAAAATTCATTGTTTAAATTGAAAACAGAGCCTTGCAATGTGATTTTCTGCTCTCTAATCAGAGGCAGGGGGGACAGGGCTCCTGCTACATTATCCTGAAGGTGGTTTGAAGGTTAAAGTGAGTCAGGGAAATCAGCCTGAGATGTTCCCTCTTTTCTGATGAGTAATTAATCCCTTTTCCCTTTCCGTCCATCTCTGCTCTGGAGATTTTGAAATGCAGGCTGATATTCCTGCTTAGGGAGAGCTGGTTTTGCCCCAAAGTTGAGCAAACAGGAGCTTTTACTTGGGAAAAAAGCTGATGTCTCAGGATTGAGGGAAGGGGAAAGCAGCAGCACCGATTTTAATCTCGATTTTCCCCTCTTGACAAGCCTGCAGTGATGGGAGGGTGAGCTGGAGTCCTGCAGCTTCCTTAAAAAATAAAAATAAAAAAGGGAAAGAAAGCACGGAAGGTGGAGTAGCACAACAGCCTTGCTGCTCCTAGGGAAAGGAGATCAAAACACATCCAATGATTATGAATTAATTTGAATATATTAAGAAAACATTGAGTCAGATGGGTTGAATAAAAAGGGGGGTTTGGGCGGGGTTCTTTATGTTGTAGAGAGGCAGAATGAAGCCACTGGGCAGGTAATGAAACATGGTTGGAACTAATACAAATAATTTATCAGCTCTAAGGGGGGTTGTCCTGGTTAATTTTTTAATATAAAGCCTGGTTCAAGTTTGTTTGCTAAGTTTAATTTGTGTCATGGTAATTTTTTACTATAAAGTCTAGTTTAAGTTTGATTGTTAAGTTTGAGGTTTGTCGTGGTAAAATTTTTAATATAAAGCCTGGTTTAAGTTTGTTTGTTAAGCTTAAGGTTCATCTTGGTAAGTTTTTAATATAAATCCTGGTTCAAGTTTGTTTGTTAAGTTTGAGGTTTGTCTTGGTAAATTTTTAATATAAATCCTGGTTTAAGTTTGTTTGTTAAGTTTGAGGTTCATCTTGGTCAGTTTTTAATATAAAGCCTGGTTTAAGTTTGTTTGTTAAGTTTGAGGTTCATCTTGGTCAGTTTTTAATATAAAGCCTGGTTTCAGCTTAGGCAATTCAAGCCTAAATAGATCTTAATGATACCCATGCAAGGAGGGCAAACAGTGACACCAGATGGGATTTTTCTGGGGAGGAAAAGGAGTCAGGAAATCAGGATTTGGTCCATTTTTATGTTCCCCCACCAGGCAGTGATAGAAGTGGGTGTGAGGGTCCCAATTTAGAGCCTTTTGTGTCCCTGGTGTCACCCCTGTGGGGTCACCCCAAACTCACCATCAGCAGTCCCAGGACAGCAGCTGCTGGAGATTGGTCTGGTTCCAGCTGAGCCAGGACAGGCACTGGAGCCCAGCTGAGGATGTGTCCTGAGATGTTTAAATCAGCCAGGGAGGAAAAAAAAATGGGATTTATGGCCCAAGGGCCTCGTCCTGGGCTGCTGATGCTCCTTGAAAAGGGATTTTAGCCCTGAGGAAGGCCAGGAGTGCCCAGCACAGCCCAGGGCTGAGCAGGGCTGGTCTCCTGCTCCCTGGAAAAGGGATTTTAAAAAGGATTTACATTTTCCTTCTCTTTTGTTCAGGATCTGAAGATTTTGAAGGATCAGGTTTGGGGTGAGCTGGTTGATAATGGGTTATCCTGTCCATAAAAGTTCTTCATCATCCTCAGGGACTTGAAGTAGAGGGAAGGGGCTGGAGGGGAGAGAATAAGCTGTGGGAATTCTGGGCTTGGAATGGGATGACCTTTAAGGTTTTTCCACCCCAAACCATTCCAGGATTCCGTTTCCCCTCTGTCCTGGGGAGCCTGGCTGGGGTGGGGACGTCGTTTTTGTTGTCACAGCACAAACACAAAGGTCAACACTGCTGGGCAATGCCTGTGCTCTGAGAAATTGATGCCTTCATTTTATTTCTGCTGGAAACTGGGCTCTCAGGGCAGAGCTGTAACCCAGCAGAGTTCTCCTCGCTGTTCATCGTTCCCTCTGAGCCACCTGAGGCCCCTCAGCACCTTAAATCAAGCACTGCCAGACACTTGGGTTATTTTCTTCATGCAGAAACGTTCTGTGTTGCATTTGAGGGTGAAATATTCCTGAGAGCCCAGCCCTGAGGCAGAATTTTCATTCCACTGACCAGCGAAGGAAAATTCCTTGCAAATTCCCACAAATCATCACTGAGCTCATTGCTGCTTTCACTTCCCTGGATTTACCTGCTGCAGGAGCTGTTCATGGAAGGAGGGAATGGTTTGGGTTGGAAGAGACCTTAAATCCCTTCCCTTCCCTTCCCATCCCCTGCCAGGGCAGGGACACCTTCCCCTGGCCCTGGTGGCTCCAAGCCCCATCCAGCTTGTCAAACATTTCACCTCAAAATTTCACCCCAAAAATTTCACCTCAAAAATTTCACCTCAAAATTTCACCCCAAAAATTTCACCCCAAAATTTCACCTCAAAATTTCACCTCAAAATTTCACCCCAAAATTTCACCCCCAAATTTCCTGCAGCGTCAGCACCGAGGATGATTTCCCAGCTCCAGACACACTTCAGTCATTTACTCACTTCAAAAAATGAAACTTTTACCAGACCTCCCATGCTTTCCTGGGGTGTTTTCCCTGCATTTTTGAAGCCCTGCATTGCACATTGATTTTATAACTCCTGGAGTGGGATGTTCTCTTTCCTGGCCACCTCCTGCTGAGTTTCCATGGGCCACTTCTTTAATCTGGAGGAATTCACAGAGGAGCAGGATGCTGAATTATTCCACGAAGGGCTTGCCCTGGAGTCTGCTGATTAATAATAGAAATAATAGGAATATTTGAGATTCCTGCAGCTTTGTGTGGTGTTCCTTGGGATAACAGGGTGACAGGGAGATATTGTGCCTCCAGCTCCCAGATATTCATGGATTAGGCAAAAATTTATTGATCTCATTAAAAAATTAAATAAAAAATGTATTGATTTTCCACCAATAAATTCTAGCAACTTTTGGAATCCTTGGCCAGCAAAGGCTCTGTCCATGGTCCTTAACTGGGTGTTGAATTCCTTGCCGCTGCTTCTTTTAACTAATTAACCAATTAATTATAGATCAGTGATGAACTTGTCATGTGAATCATGGGATCAGAGAGTCCTGGAATGGTTTGGGTGGGAAGGGAATTTTAAGATCCTCTAATCCCACCCCTGCCGTGGGCAAGGACATCTTCCCCTATCCCCTGGACAATTCCAGGGATGGAGCAGCCCCAGCTCCTCTGGGAATTCCATCCCAGGGAAATATTTCTTCCCAATATCCCATCTAAATGTGCCCTCCTTCCATTTAAAGAACAAACTCAGCACAAAAGTGACCTGTGACCCTTCTTAGTGACATTCCTGAAGCCGTGGCCACCTTCCCTGGACAGGGAAAACTGAGGAAAAACTGAGCAAACCAGGGAATTCCTCCTGACATCCCGGCCTCAGGGAAGCCAAAACCTGACAGGGCAGAAGTGAGAGTGCCTGGAACAGCTTTTTCCAGGGAGGAAGGGTCTGGAGGTGAAGGGTGCAGAGTGCAGAACATGCTCACATTTATTCAAGGAAAAGGATGAACTCCAAGGAATCCATGGAGCCTCAGTTTCCTTTCTTCTGCACCATGCACTGCAGGATTCAGGCACAAAACCCTGCAGGAATCAGGGAAATTGGGATTTGACTGCACAAAACCCTGCAAGGATCACAGAAATTAGGATTTGACTGCACAAAATCTGTCAAGAATCTGGGAAATGGGGATTTGACTGCACAAAACCCTGCAAGGATCAGGGAAATTGGGATTTGACTGCACAAAACCCTGCAAGGATCACAGAAATTGGGATTTGACTGCACAAAACCCTGCAAGGATCACAGAAATTGGGATTTAACTGCACAAAACCCTGCAAGGATCACAGAAATCGGGATTTGACTGCACAAAACCCTGCAAGGATCAGAGAAATTGGGATTTAACTGCACAAAACCCTGCAGATTTCATGGAAATTGGGATTTGACTGCACAAAACCCTGCAAGGATCAGGGAAATTGGGATTTGACTGGCCTGGGTGAGGAGCAGAGGGAGCCCTCTGTGTTTGGCCCTGGCTGTCCCCGTGCTCTGCTCCCTTTCCCAGGTGTGATGTTTGACGTCTCCAGCTGGAAACTGCCACCAGGAAAAGGACAAATCCAGGTCAGGGTAGCAATCTTCTGGTGAGAAAGTGAGCAAAAATAGCTCTTCCTACCTCGTTTGGAGAGGGTTTTTTGCAGCCTTCCCTTTCTAAAAATAGCACTTTGAGAAGTGGCCACAATTGTGCTTTTTCTGACCGTTTTTCCTGGAGCTCTGTGTTCCCCACTATGGTGCTGGCACAGGACAAAGCTATTTTTAGGGTGTTGCTTCCCAGGGGGAAAAAAAAATAAATAAAAAAGAAAGGAGATAAATTACAGCAGGTTGGAAATCAGAGGCAGTTATCCACAACAGCAGCTGACTGTGATATTCACTGTCACACCCTTGTGTCGTGCCAGAATTAATGGGATAAATTATTTATTAATTAATTATGGGAATTATTGGGGGCAAAATCTAGGTTTCCAATCCATTGGCAGCACCAGAATTAATGGAATTAATTATTTATTAATTAATTATGGGAATTTTTTGGGGCAAATTCCAGGTTTTTCAATCCATTGGGAACACCTGGATGGGGAAATCGTGCTGGTGTGCAACAGCCCTGAGATTTGGGATCACTTTGTCCAAATTATCTCCTTTTCAGAGTGGTTTGCTCAGAATATCCTCAATATCCTGAAAATTCTGGGACTGGTGGGGTTTAACACAGCTGGTGGGGGAAATGGAGCTCAGAGCTTTGGGTCGTGTCCAAGCCTGGTGGTTGGGGAGCTCTTGGGCAAATTGAATTTAAAACCAAAATGAAAATCAAATTCAGGCCCAAAATTTAAATCAAATTGAAGCCCAGAATTTAAATCAAATTGAAACCAAATATTTAAATCAAATTGAAGCCTAAAAATTAACTCAAATTGAAAACCAACGTGAAAAATCAAATTTAAAACAAAATTTAACAGGAGTGGTGCTCTCCTAATTTCAGGGAGCTGCTTACAAATGCTTTATTTGGGAATAGACTCTGGAGCTGTAGATTTGGATGGGAATTTGGGGGTGAAATCTTGCCCTGGGAGGGGCTGGGCTGGAATTCCCAGAGGAGCTGTGGCTGCCCCTGGATCCCTGGCAGTGCCCAAGGCCAGGCTGAGCCCCCT
>VZUI01051881.1:0-17576 GCA_013401135.1 Cettia cetti
GGGGGCGCCCGTGGCCTAGCACCGGCGGCGGGGCGGGAGCGAGACGGAGGGGCGGGGGTCGCCCCGCCGGGGTGCGGGGCCGGGGTGGGGAAGGGCGGGGCGGGGGCGTTTCGGCGGGGAGAGTTATGTAACGGGGGAGGGGGGGCGGCAGGGGCAGGGCAGGGCAGGGCGTGCGCCCCGGGGGCGCTGGATGCGCGGGGCCGGCGGTTCCCACGCGGCGGCTGCGGCCCCTCCCCGCCTCCCCTCTCCGCGACCGCGCGGCGGGCGCCGGTGCCGGGACTAGCGCGGGATTTTATCCGCTGGGAACTTCTGTGCGTGTGCGCCAGCCTGCCCGTGTGTGTGCGCGCGTGTGCCCGCGCAGCCCCTGCGCTAAGAATAGCTCCGCGCCCCGCGGGCCGCCGGTGGCAGCGCCTCGCACAAGGGATGATGCTGCTGCTGCTGCTGCTGCCACCGTCGCCGGCTCTGGCTGCAAGTAAACAAACCGGCCCCCCCGCCCGCCCCCGCCCACCCCGGCCATCATGGAGGCCGCGGCCCACATGCAAAAGTTGATGCGCAGCCTGCTGCCCCGGGTGACCGGCGGCTGCCCCGGGCCGGGCCTGCGGCGGGGTCTGCCCGGGCGGCGCCCCGGCAGGTGCTGCCGCGGGGCGGGGAAGGCCGGGCGTGCCCCTGCTGTCCCCCCGTCCCCGGCACGGTGCGAGCGGCGGGGGGCTCTGCCTGGCAGGGGGTCAGCGCGGCGCCCCTCGGCAGCGAGATCGCAGCGCTATATATTGTAGTTTAAATGCAAATGATCGTGATGTAACGAGCGCTACCGGGCTCATAGGCTGCGGGGTTGCTTTGTATGGGCACCGCTCCTTAGTTTACTTCTGGATGGGAATCCAAGAGGTGTGAAATCGCCTGGACTGTTTCACATTCTTCCATGATACGTTGATTAAATGAAAAAAAAAAAAAAAAGTCTTATTTTCCTGCGGGTGGAAAGGATAAACAATTTAATCTCTCTTGACCTTTATTCTAGTTTTCTTTTTCCTTAAGTGTAATTATTAGTTGTCTGGCTCCTTGAATGTATCTACACCATCTCATAATTTTTATGAAAGCATGTCCCTGTCTCTGTTTAAGAGTTTTGTTACAAAAATTATGATGTGCCTCATACCTGCACTGGCAACTTTTTTCAATACTGAAGAAACATAGAGCAGTCTCTTCTGCTAATGTTTGTTTAGATCTTGCTAAAACTTTGCTAAACATGGTTCCCCGCATTTTGCACATAGAGGGGTTTATTTCTCAAGGCAAGAAGCATGCAGATAAGTAGACCTTAACTTATGACAAGTAACATTTTAAGCGTGATCTCCTGTTTCTGTCAGCTCTATAGGCAAGATCTACTTGTTTACAGGAGTATGGAAAGAGGGTACATGAGGCAGAGAAGGAAGCTTATTTTGACTTTTAAAGAAAGTGTACCACTTAAGTTTGTAGGACTGTTTGGTTTTGGTCTTTAGAATTTTTTTATTTTGGTAGGAGCCTATCAGTCAACCCCAATATCTTTAATTGGATTGGATTACTAATTATAGTCCATGTGGATATATTTTGGTTGGATGCAACCAGGAAGTCAAGTTCAAATAAGGGCCAAAGAAAAACTTCAGAAATAAGATGTTTCTGTTTCCTAGAAGGCTACGTATATTGTTTGAATAACTCAATTTTTTTTTAGTCTGATGTGAGTGCATGGCGTGTGTGTAAACACAGATAACATTAACAAGACTGTCTTTAGACAGTTTATTCTATGGTGCATTACTCTAACAAGGTTTGAATGGATTCAGTAGTATTCTTAGTTGCATAAATAAGTTCACAGAAAGTAGTGTTTCAGTGTTCTACTCCCCCATTTGTTCTGCATTTTGGGGGCAGATAATGTGTTTTTGAGCAAAATGCTGCTATTCTAGGGGAAGTAGGTGAGAATTCAGACAGGTACTAGTTTTAACTTTGCCCTAGTTGAAGTAGATACAGTTATAAGGATTGGATAGCATTGATGTGCACTAGAAATTGTTGACTGTTTGACACTGGTACAAATTATTTGTCAAAAGGAAAATACTCTGCTGTGTTCTTTTTAAGTTTGACTCAGAACCACTTTACTAGAGCTCTTCAGAAGTTTGTAACCCAAGCTTCTGTTTGCAAGACACTAACCAGAAACTGTATCTTGACTTCCTACTGCATTTTGCAACAGCATGTATCTGAAGTTTCTATTATAACCAAAAAATCCTTCAGACTACTTGGAATTTGCCTAACACCAAGTGATTGTGTGTTCTTTCACTTTCTGGGTGCACATTTTCCCAGTTTAAAGAGACCTACTGAATAATAATTTCTATGCCCAAGAAGTATTATTTGCTAAATAACTTTGAAATACTCTATTGTTTTGGAAGTTACGAACCACTACTAAGGTGTTTTGTGTTAAAATGCATTTGAAAATTTCTGGGCTGTTCTGAGTAGGAAGATGATACAGTTTCTTGTAACTGCTTACAGTTTCATTTTGTGCTGTTAATGCAACAGGTGATGTGGACTTGGCAACATGGTAGCCTAGCTCTCCTTCAGTTTTGGAGCAGAGACCCAATTTTCTTTGGCAGTTTTTATGGTTTGGGCATGCTATTTATTTTACTCCACATTGGAGAGTGGAAGGGCGTGGACGTAATAGTGACTGAAAACTTTGTTGGGCCATACATTCATTTTGACATGGATAATGCATAAATGAATTGATTTCCTATGAAAGTAACGCACCATACTATAACTGCATGTTTTGTAGGGGGTTTGGTTTTGTATATAACAAAAGTCTTCTGTTTGCTTTTTTCCAACAAATAAAATAAACATTCTGTTCAAAATGTGTAATACTCCCCTTGTAAACCACAGTTGCAATTCAAAAAGAGGGAAATAGTTAAATGCAGTTTTGCTTAAGTTAAAAGATTGCTTTTATTTTCAGTATTTGTATGAACTTTACAATCCACTTCTTGTTGAAGTACTGTCTTATATAAGAAAAGATTGCCAACTTCAGTGCCCTTTAAAATTATTCTAGAATATTAGATTAATTTGTGTTATCTCAGATTCTCATTCTGTTAAGATATGCCTAGTAAGAAAACCATGGAAGAGGCAGGGGGTGCTTTCTAGCACAATATGTAGTTCAGGAAGTTTTGCATTGCTTGTGAGGAAAGGTGTGGTTTCAGTGAGAAACTTGCTTGTTGACCAATGCCTTTTCTTTTTTGCTCTTTGGAAGAGACTTCCCCAGGATGACAGGGTCTCCTTGGTAAATAAATGTGTTGCACAAGTTACTCTTCTTTGCAACAAGTTGTTGTGGTATAGAAAAGATTACTTTCTAAAGATAAGTTACACAGTAGCTGGAAAAGCTGATTCAAGGTGTTTAAAAATTAATGTTAAAGACTGAGAAACAACAACAAAAACACCCAAAACAAACACCAAAAGCCCTCCCCTACCCCCCAAAATTCCAACCCAAAAACTACCAGCAAACACTAAAACAATGAATGTGAAAATTAACTTTTTTTTTTTTTTTTTTTTCCTTAGCATAAAAATTAATCTTTAAAGTTTTGGTTTATACATTTATCTTGGGAAATTGTATGAACAACATTCTGGACTCCCTATAAGGGTTTATAAATGAAATTTATTTAGGCAAATCACTAGTATGTACTAATAAAAAAACTGTAAAAAAATGCAAGGGTATAGTAGGTGATTATTTGGCATTTTATCCTTGTTCTATGACTCTAGATCAATAAGTATGGGCATTTATGATGCATTCCAAGGATTTTCAACAGATTATTTTTTCCTTTATTATTTAAATATGTTGTTCAGGTAGTATTAGGAAGATGTAGCAAAGTTAACGTGTCCAAAAAAAATCCCTCAAAATTTAATAACATTAAATATTACAGTCGAGGAGAGTAAGCATATATGGCTTTTGTGTGTGAAGGTGCTTACTTTTGCTCAATTTAAATGTTCCTTTGATTTTTGATACTATTTGTGTCAACACTTATTAGGATAAATAATATATGTTGAACCCATCTTGACCAATCTTCTTCCACATATTTCTATGCGAGTATCTAAGTGTGAGTCATATTGATCAAAAATAGCATTAAGAACACATTGTTGCCCCATGATTTTTTTTTTCTCTGTAATATCCTGACTAAGTAACAGTAGTAATTTTAAAAATCTCTTAAGAATGCAACTGGGACCTCAATATTTCATGTGCATGTCTGAATGACTTGACAGCATGGTTTGCCAAACTTCCCTGCATTGCCCACGTGACAAAGTTGTTTGAATGCCTCCTATAGCAGCAGCCGAGATGAAGACCCTGCTTCAGCTTTATATCAATGAAGATCTCACCACTGTCTTTTTGTAGGTGTGGAATGTCAGTGCCTAATAATCAACAGCTTCTTGTACAGCTGGTTTAACACCGCAGAATTAATGCAGTGGTTCTCAGTCTCAGGAGTCTTGCAAAGCAATTTCTACCAACATGCATTTTTTCTTTTTCTTCAGCATTCAGTGTGTTTCTTGAGATATGCAATTGTTGTAGCTTGCCTCATGAGCTTTTGTTGAAATTATTACAAACTTTTCTAAATGTATCAATACACTTTGAGACAGGGAATTAAAAGTTGTACCTGTGAGTTTCATGTAATCTGACTTTTCGTATAACATTTGCCAAAGACCTTCACCTAGTGCGCTCTGCACCTGTGTGTAAGTTTAGAGTTGTAGAGAATTCCTTCTGTCCTTAGGAAATCCAGATCTCAGGTTGATGAAAACAATGCATTTTGAGTGTGAACAAGAAGATCCAAAGGTTTTAGGTTAGAAGTTGATTATGTTGTAGTCATGTTGCAGTGTCAGGATTTCACAGTAGGTTCAGCAGTGTTTGGTTGCTCTGTAGAAAAGAATCACAAAGTTCATTCCTATTACAAGACAATTCAGAATTTGATTTGTTCAATGTAGACATATTAAATAAAACCTACTATGTAAGAGTTTAAAAGTAAGCTATTTGGTAGGCATGTCAGTGAACTTTTCTCATCTTTTATATTAATAGTTTGAGAATGTTTTTTTTGTCAGTACTTTCTTGCTACTCATGAATAGTTCACATATTTCAGGTTTTTATTCTGTGGTGTGCTTGGTCTTTTATGCACAATACAGAGTTGTGCTGCAGAAAAGTTGCCATCACAGAAATAATTAAATACATGAGATTAATGAAACTCTGATTTGTATCTCTTGAAAGGCATCTTTTAAAAACTCTCATAGAATGACTAGGAATTTCCAGATTCTTTGAACTTTTGAAAATTAGGTTAGTTTGTTGTTTGTTTTTTTTCCTGAGTCTTCTACATGTAGAAAAGTAATTTTAGTTTGTTTTTAGAATATAGAACTTATGTTTATTTTTCTTCATTGTTTGAGTATTTTCTAAACTATATTTTTAAAGAGCAAAGGAACTTTTTCTCTAAAAGACAAGGATTAGTATTCCTACATTAATCCGTGGCAAATTAAACTTACTACATGTGTTTTGGAGAGTTGAATGAAGTAACATTATGATAGTTGTGATACTCAGCTCAGCTAATTTGTGATTTGACTTCCCCTGAGCTGCAAAACTCTCCTAAGATCACTGCTTCAGTAACTTTTTTATACATAGTTTTAGCCCTCCCTTCATATTTTCTACTAGAAATGTATTCTTTGGTTATATTTCAGACATACACTCCAGTAGGTTTTATCTCTGCTTCTGTCTGCTTTTCAGTTACTGTTTGATGTGATTTGAGTGGGACAAAAAGGATTTAAAGTGTTTTTTGTCAATAAACACTAGGCAAAACAATGGGTTGTTAATGTTTCACGTGGGATTCTAAAGAAACAATTTAGTTACATTTAGAAACTTCCTTTATACCTTGGTAAACAAAGGCAAGGGTGTCTTTGTTCACCTTGCTCTAATTATACCTTTGTCCCTTAAAATAACTTGCTTTGTCATTGTAATAGGAAATAAAATACAGAATTATGGTTTCTTTCCTGATAAACTTAGTCAGTTGCAGAATCTAAATAAAACATCTAACTTGTATATTAATATTTCAGTGTGCCTGCATTCTCCTAACTAGGCTTATCTGAGCATATATTAGTTATGTGAAGCTTTTTGACATACTGAAAGTGAAAATAGAACACTGCAAATATTAAGCATACACGTAAGCATGCATTAGAAAGAGCTATTTATGTTTTCCAAAGTATGTTGATTTTCCTTACCACAGGATGTAGACAATGCCATTTTCTTATCATGTCTCTCATTATTCCAAATCAAATCTTACAAAGTAAAATTGTTACAAGTAAATTTCTAATGCCAATTTTCTTGAAGTTCATTGAGGCTTTTAGTATGAAATGTAGTTTAAAAAGTATTTGCAATGCCTATCATGGAGCTGTCTTGGGATTTTTTTTATATCTGTTTTAAAAACTGCAAATATGTCTTCTTAGAAAGTATTTAAAGTGTCTTTCAGAATTTTAATTGTATGTACATGGAGTTTACCATTTTATAAATTTAGGATCTATTTTCTTTAAATAATCCTTTTTTTGTTAATTTCTTTGTCTTGACGGATCAGTTAATCTTTTGTGTTGGTTTGATACTGTGGGGTTTTTCTGTTTCTTTTTTCAATTTTTAATTGACTCAATAAGTTGGACAAATTTTACATGCCTAGAGGTTCCTTTTTCCTCAGTCTAAGTTGTGACAGTATTTAAATCAGTAAGTATAACCAGAATTCCAGAACAGGTAGTTTATAGAGGCCTGTGTAAATACTTCAAAATTTTTGGATAAAGCACTGACCTGAATGTGATTCTTCTGTTAACAATATAGTCTAATTTGATTTAGCAAATTTTGTAGCAATCTCTGTTCTATCACATAGTCTTTTGTGTGATTTTTGATGATGTGCAATATATCCTCTAATTGTTTGGCCAGCTTTGCTAGGGGAGGAGGATATGCATGTGTTTTTCATATAAATAAAACCTGGATTTCAGCTTCCATTCCTAAAGATAACTCTGGTTTTAGTTTAGAGCTTTGACATTTTGAATTCCTTACTCTGGGAGTGCAACCTGCATTGGAAACAGTTACAGCCTGCTTGGCTGTTCGGGAGGAGTCAAACTCAAATTTGAGAGGAAGTCCTAATGGCTCGATCTGCTAAAAAAAAAAAAAAAAAAAAAAAAAAAAAAAAAAAAAAAAAAAAGCCCCCAAAGCAAGGAAAAAAAAGTGTGTAAAATAAGGACATAGAGATGATGAAATTTGGCTCTGCTTACACGGGGGACCAAAGAATCTCAGTGAATCAGACAAAGAAAATCAGAATGGTTCACATAATATTCTTTTCTCCCCAAACATTTTACTAAACAAATGATTACTTGTAAAAAGGGAAAATGATAGTACTGATATATTAAGAGGACAAGGTTGGATGATTCACTGAGTTGATAATGATACAGGAAGTTATGGGGACCATTGCTGGAAACACTGAAATTGATTTTCCCTGTATTCTCTCTGGTAACTTGAGTTGGTAAATGTGAGAGTTTCTGTTTTTTTCTCAGCTCCAAAATTGTTGAAAGTAGAAGCCTGTGTTTGTGAAAGTTCTTACAACAGAGAACTGAATCATACAATTTGCACTGAATTTATGGGTGCTGTCTTTTTTACTCAGCTGTCTCTTGTCATGGGGAGAATGGGAAGATGCCCAGATTTCAAAGGAGTCTTGCCTGTTGTTATGAATCTCAATGATAATTCACTTGCACATAGTGTTTAAGTGTAGACCTGAAACACAGGTTTTTAGTTCTTCTGCTTGGAAGGGATTTCTTCTTTCCTTCTCACTATTCACCAGGTCTCTGTAGGCAGCTGACTGCTGTGATGGGCATCCTTTAATTTAAAAAGAGAAGCTGGGGAAAAGCTGTCTTTCTACTGAATGGTCCATTGCTCATTTTAATTGTCGATTTTATGGTTCCCATATGATAGCATCATGAAGTAAGATGGTTCTTTATATTGTTGATATTCTTAAAGTTCAAGATGAAAACTGAGAAGGTGTGGGCTAGTTTTTCCTATGGCTCAGGGAAACTATGAGCCTTGGCACAGGGATCTAGAAGTCTGTTGCTTGTAGTAGTCTCTGCTTAATCTTTGGTCAGAAAGTTGCCTTTGCAACCTTTAGAGCTAGGAACTTAAAAGTATAATACTAGCTCTTTAGAAGTGTGCTGAATTGTTTTATCTCATACTACAAAAGTGGCTTAATAACTTTCTGAAGAAAAAAGGAGAAGTTTTGCATTTTTTTATGAAATAACCTCCCCCCCCCCCCCCCCCGCAACAGGTATTTGCATAGAATCATAGAATCATTTAGGCTGGAAAGGATCTTTCCAACCACTAACCTAATACTGCCAAGTCCACCACTAGACTGTGTCTCTAAATTCTTCACATCACTGATTGTAATGGAGTAAATTTTTACACCTGCATTGTAAAATATGCTGACAGTGCAATCTTGTATGTATTGTGCATATACATGACTATCTGATACTGTCTGCAGAATACACACAATATACTGTTGGAAAAATAGCTTCCAAGTTTGATAAGATACAAAAAAGTGGAGGGGAAAAAAGCAATCTGATGTGTTCTCTAGTTGCTGGAAAAACATATAAAACCAAGTCAAGTTCTTCCCTGTAGGAAGCAGCTGTAATGCAAAACATCAAATCCAATTCTAACATATTTTTCTCCTATTTCTGTGGGTTCCATAAATATAGCAGTAGAGGTAAACTGTAAAAATTACTGCATATCAACTGCTGAAACTTCAAGTACATTGGGAAAGCAGAGTTGATTGCTAACAAGTATTGAAGTTCTATGCCAGATGTGCAGAATAAACATTTCTGTAGCTTTTCTTGAAGTAGTTGCACTATAGATGAAATTTCATGCTAAAGTTTTTGTTCTGTGTGTTTCAGACAACTCTACATCTATGCACAATTATTTAATACATCTTCAGGGAAGAAAGCTTTTGTGTGATTGTTTTTCACTGTAAATTCAGTTTTGGTCACAATAAGAAGTGATTCTCAAAATTCTGCTCTTCTGGAGCATTGCTGAATGACTTTTAGAGTAAAGGAATACAGCTTTTAGAAAGGCTCAAAGGCATTTTATAAGGGGTAATATTACAGATGCTTACAAATGGCTTCTTGAAAGTGTAGTGTGCTCATATAACCTTTATTTTCATTAGCTTTTTAATGCTTTGATTTATCTCCTTCAGCTTCCTATGCAATTCAGCTTGACTTTTAATTACCCATTAATAGAGCAATCGATACAACCATAGAACTGTTGGTAATTCTAAAGTTGTTTCTGGTAATACTGTGGAACTAAACTGGGGATAGTTCAGTTAATTTTATCACCATATTTATGTGACTTTTTTGAGAATTTTGTTCAAAATTCAGTAAAGCAGTACATGTGATGGGTGGGATGCAAGCCTACAGACATGCACTAGAGGTTGTTTCAGGCGCTGTCTGACATGAAATTCGGTCATAGATCAGATTTTGATTGTGTAACACTAACTTAATTGTAATCAGTGGGTAAATAGGGAGCTTCAAGCATGAATTCATTCATAAATCATGGACTGATTGATCAGTCTGTGGGCAGATGAGATTATTGTTACTTAGTACAGAAGTTAATTTCTTACAGGTTTGTCTTTACCAGTAAGAATTAATCATTGCATTGTTCGCTAGCACACACAAAAAATGGAAAGTACACGAAATTTGCCAAAAAGGTAGAATGTATTGCAGCATATGCCAACCCAAGGTAAATTCTGAATGTTACCTTGCTTCTTGTATCTTTATAGCTGGAAAAAAAAAATCAACTGTGATTACTTCTCAAAGAATGCAATGAAGGTCTTGCAGAAAACTGAACTTAAGTTGGGTATTTGGAAACTGATGTGCTTACACTTCCTTCCCAGAACAGCTGCTCTTAGGTCACAGTTGTTTGACACCCACCTCTGGGCTTTGTAAAGATTTATGGGTTTGTAATAAGAGCTGATGCTGTGCTGCAGTGATCCAGAACGGCGGAACAGCAGCCTGCTTTCAGGCGCGTGTCTTAATCTGTCAGATCTCTTTTCATGCACAGCTGATAGACTTGCTTATCTCGTTTGAAGCATGCAAACAAAAGTTCTGATAATGTCTGACCCAGAAATTAGCTCTCACATTAGTAAGGTGCAGGATGTGGAAATGCATGCTTTGGTTATTTCTGCTGTTCTGGCTTGCGTATAAAATGATGCCTAAGCAGCTAAAGTTAGATCAATTAACATCCGTAAAGCGTTCTCATGTCCTTCCAAAATGTACATAACATTTTCTTTTAACAGTAATGAAAGCTTAAAGAGGGTGTGTTTCTATAGACACAGGTGTGTGGTGTCCTGCTGGACACAACAGGGTGTGATGCCAATGCCAAAGGTTGTGTGTCACCTGCACAGGTCTCACTGCCACGTCTGCCAGTGCTGTGGGCATGTCTCAGAGACACAGTGGTCAATATTACTTAAACTTTACAGTGTTAATGACTTTAATGTTGTGATTTTTACTTTTATGCAGCCAAATTACTGAATGTTTTTGAAAAAAAAATAGATTAGTGAAAGGAAAACTTAAATAGGCACACTAGAATGTTTCTGTAAAATCAGGTTGCACTGTATTTTTGTTGCATGCTGCTTGAAAAAATTCTCATGGCAAGTTTTATTTTGCATGTTACAGCATCCATGCAGAAGTAGCCTTCCATCTAGCTGCTGTATCATGCAAATACACATATTTCAAATGATAAATAAGAAATAACCTGTATGTCTGTAATGATTCTGTTTTTAGTTTGTACTTGATTGTGTTAAAAAACCTGATTTCCAAATGCTTTCTTCATTCATTGGTTGCACAGATTGCTTCTAGCACAGTCATTTTTGTTTCTTTCCCATTTATATTTGTTGGCCAATCTGCTAAATGGACATGTATGGGCTGCATTTGATAGCACTAAACTTGTGTGGGGGTTCCTGTTCTGTGCCATGACTGTGTTACATGTGTGCTCCTGTGTGCAGAGCTGTGGAAGGGAGCTCCTCCACCAGAGAAATCCCATTTCTTGGCTTCCCACGCTTTTCTGGATGAGCGTTATTTGAATGCTTTTCTTTATTTTGAGGCTTGGAGGGGAAAGGCAGTTTGCTGGCAAAAGGAAATGTCTCCTGCCCTCTGGCTTCTCTTCCTACTTAATTGTAGTACTATTTATCTCTTCTTCACAGCTGTTAGGTACTCTGGGGGTGAGGTGGTCAAAAAAGGGGGTTGTGGCTTCTGAGAGTGGTATGTCCTGTTCCAGGACTAACTTCCCTTCTGTGCCCTGCAGGCCGAGGTTTGTAGGGAAAAGAGCACTCTTGTCACTGCCTGGCTTAAAGCTTTGAGAGAACATACACTCCTTCTTTTCATAAAATGAACATCTGGGGTGTTTTTGGTTAATTTGTACTTTTAAGAAGTTGTTTTTCTGTTTGTGTACTTGGAGATGATGCTATTTTTGAAAAACTATTGTAAGTTCAGGATTTAAATTGGCAATAATAAAATTATAGTGGAAGTAGCAAGAATGTAACCTTTCATTTCGTATTCTCACACACATAATATTATTGTAGGTAGCCATAGTAGAGGAAGCTCTTGTCCATTGCAGGGGTTCTGACAACTGTGGGAACAGGGAAAGCTCCTGTGTGTTGAGAGTTGGGCCTTGGAAGCAGGACCAGCAGCCTTTCATTTAAAACAGCATCCTGTGCATTAGTACGAGAGAATTCAGCTGTGTGCCTTTTATAAAAGTGCCATATGACTTAAATTTTAACACATTCTGCTTCTTTTTAGTATTGTAGTGTACATGGAAAATGTGCTGTAAGACTAGAAACATGATTGTGTTATACAGTTAATTAAAAATAAAGGCAGATTTTTAATATGAGCTCAGTCAGTGAAATACATCAACAAAGACTTTTTTGTTGGCTGTCAAGTGAGGAAACCAGAAAAGACTCAAATTCTTTCTCTAATATTTCCTTCCAGTCTGACTCATCAGTAGAAATTGTGAAGAGCTGCAGAAGAGAAGCCAAACAGACAAGCTGATAACTCAAAGAAATACTCTTTTGAGTTTGGGGTTCAGAGTGGAGTCATCATGAGCGATGTTACCATTGTGAAGGAAGGCTGGGTACAGAAGAGGGGTAAGTTCTACCTTTCAATGGAAAGTGCTTCTGATGTCTCCTACACTGTGTGCAATGGTATTACATGGTTACACAGATAAATGTTCTTGATTTATCTTCTGGTCTGGAGCAAGCTTATCTGACCATAAGGTCAGATTTAGGCCTTGTTGGCATTGATACGTAACCCTCAGTGCTGCCCCTGTTTGTGGGGGTAGCTGACAGTGCAGAGGAAGTTCAGTAATTCCCACTTCACCCTGAAGCTTGTTGCTGCAGCTGCTGTTACCTGTGCCTCAGACTGAGGTGGCTGTTGTGGCAGCTGGAAAGGCAGTAATAGAGGTGTACAGTCAAAGGCTGCCTGGAAGCTGATGTAGATGTGTTACTTCCTGTGAAATTTCCTAGATGCCAAAATCATTTAGTGTGGCTCAGCTTGTATTACAGATGCAAGTAGTCCCAGTAAAATCAACATAATACTTGCATAAAGCTCAGCATACACCTAATTACTTAGCAGACCTGGAAGCTATATGATTAAAGAATATGTTCCTAACTATAAGCCTGTATAAAGTATGATTTTCTGTTTGAATTCCTGTGAATTCTTGAGATATCTCTTTAAAATGTTTCACAATTGCAGATTTAGGGAGGTTGCTGTATGTTCAGCTTTGAATGTGAAACCTCTACAAATATCTGGCATTCATATCATGTGATGAACTTTGGATGAAATCTTCCATGCTTCATGCTGCTCTGCTTTAGGATGTGGTTGCACACATGATTATTTTCAAAAGGATATAACCTCTCTCATAGAGAGGTGATGAACTGGATTTTAGGGTGATTTATACCATGAGTTTCTGTGATCCTAGCCCAGAAAGATTAGACTGAAATAGTGGGAACAAAATTACCCTTTAATTTACAAAGAAATGCTTTGCTTCAATAGCTATGTGTGAAGACAAAGATCATTATTAGCTTTGTTATTGCAGATTGACATTAAATGTCAAGGAAGGCAAGATAATGAGAGAAAAATTATTATTCTTTTATTATTCCTGCATAAATTGTATTTCAGGATGCATTATGGGTATTGTAAATGAAAATAAGCTAAACCATGTTAAGCTTAAGGCCTACTACCTATTTTGGAGTATATACCTGTATTTATAACAAATAATATTTTACATGACAGGAACTATTTAAAATTTTAAATTATTTTTCCTTTTCACCTTGTTGTTGTTTACTCAGTTTGGAGGTCTGATTTCCTTTTTTGATTATTTCATATAAATTTCTTTCAAATGTATTTGAATGGTTAGGATGCTCCAAATAATTTTCTTTAACATGACATCAGTTTTTTCAGGTAATGTTGTTCATTCTTATTACAACTGCTGTCAACTTTGTGAGCACTGGATATGCATATATTAATTACAGGGATCCAGAAATGGACAATATATGCTGAAATTCAATGTCTTACTTAATATTCGAAATTCTGAAACATTAAATAAAGGGTTTTTTTCTCACTCTGTTTTACTATCAATTATTTGAAGAAAAGCCCACCAAATTGACATTTTGAGGTCAGTTTAGTTAGTAATTGTTCTCTTTTCCAATTAAAGACATTTCATGGCATGCATTTTCCATATCATAAATAACTTAAATTTATGGTTTTTGTTTTCTACTTGCTATACTTAACTGTGTAGGTTTTAGTGTAAATTTTTTAAATTGCATCTAATATTGTCCTTAATTTTTTTGACTTATTCTGATTGTTGGTGGGTTAAAGTGTTTCTTTTGTTTCTGAAAGCAAAAGGAAAAGCATGGTTGTGTTTAACAATGCTAAGAATTCGTAAGCATTTTATTCAATGATTATGCATTTCATATAATTACAACTTTTACTCTGACCTTGCTTTGGAGCAAGAAAATCAAAGTTGTTAAATGCATTTGTTAAATGTTGCCAAGAAAAAGTATCCAACTTTAATCTATATTCTGAGAATATGCTCAGTAAATCCTTATTTTGGCAGCTAAATGTTCTCTGTCTGTGCTGAGAAGCATGGTGGGATTGGGTAAAGCTGTCTTGCTTCCACAAGCCGTCGTTCTGTTACAGTTTTAAAGTGAATTCTTTGATCATCAACACTTGATACTCATTGGCTCAGTTCACAGGCTGGTTTTGGTAGGTACAAGCCATGTTCCACCTGGAGAAGGGTGAGTGTGGTGGGATCTGTGTGAGACACTGAATGAATTCCAGCCCCAATGACCAGTCCCTTGGACAGCCCTGAGTCACGTGCACAGTGCAGCATAAATTTCTGAGGCTCCAGACTGAATTTATCTAGAAATAAAACTTGTAAACCCTTCCTGCTGGGAACATAGGGGCCTGGGCTGCTTCAGTTGACTGATCTGTTTCTATTATACTGAATTACATGGTCATATGGCTATTGCCCTGGACCTCTTAAAATTGTCTGCTTCATCAGTCAGTATGGTTTGTGACACGAGGAGAGGGGAAAAAAATCCAGCTTCTTTTTGTGATTCACAGCCCAGTCAGGAGTATGAGAATGACTTGAAGGTATTGGTATGAAATATGGTGTTGAGGAGCTGTCTAATGAGATGGGCCATTACAAAGGCGAGTTAGGCAAACTCAATGTAGAAATGAGAGGGGAGAACTAAAAATAGAGCTGGGGATCTGTCTGTGAATTGAGACTCTGCCAGAGAGAGGCTAGGGAAGGTTTGTTAGGGCATCATGAATAGCTGTGAAATGCAGTGAAAAAATGTTTGCTTTATTATTGTTCTTAGTGTTGTATCCATGTTAGTAATAGAGGGCTGAAGGCTATATGTAAGGTTTTAAGCCTGCTGTTGAGGCTTGAAGAATCAGATGTGATGCTACACAGTTAGCGTCGAAGCCCTGTACTTCTGTGTGTGCTTAAATGAGGCACCCATTAAAGTATTAATGTTTTACTCAAGAAATGGCAGAATTAAGTTTTTTTGATCATACTTGGGCTTGGAGTAGTCTTTAGGAGAAGCAGTTTCAGCGTGGTGAGACTAGATAATACTGTGGAAGAGTAAGCTGTTGTATATGAAAAGTCAAATGAGCAGAGATGACAAGCTGGAGGTGAGAACTTTGAACACAAGACCCAGGGAGAAGCAGTGCCTGAGAAGCTTGGAGAAGCTTGGGGAACCTTGGGTCCCAGGTGAAAGGAGACCCTGAAGCACAGTGTCTGGGTGTGCCTGAACAAGTAATGCAGCCCAGCAAGAGTGAAGTAATTGGTGATGGGGACTCGATACCTATCTACACTTGGTACAATTGTAAAGTGAAGTGGGTGTTAATTTGGACTGGCTTCTGTCTGCCTCTGTGCCCCTTTGGCAGTAGCAGTGTTGCTAGAGTACATTGTGTGGCTTTTAGTTTCATTTGAAAGGAGCGCTGTGGGTCTGCTCCAAGTAGCAGATGAAAGTGCATTGACCTGGGTGGTGGGGAGATTTGCTGCAAAAGCACTTTCCTTATCTGAACTATAGTACTAATTCAGATCCCTGTGAGACACTAGAACTTGAACAAGTGGAGAGCCAACAGAGCAGTCTTCTCTAGAGCGGAGTCTCTGCTCAGGTGAGGAGCAGTGGGAATGTATTTTGGCTTTATGGTTGTAACTCACTGTCTTAGATCCAGTGGCAAGAACCAAGCAGCTCATGGCCTGTATCCATGTGCAGCTGCAGATATTTTTGCAACTCACTGGCTCAGTGAGGATAATTTTTCTTTCTTTGTGTTCTCCAGTTAGACCTGTAGCCAGATTAGGAGAGAGATGCATTGTATTCCTTTATGTATTTACTTTTTAGATGATGCCAACATTTTTCCTTGTATTTCATACAGCTGAAAGGGAAGCAGTTTTGACTAAAAACCTTAAATACAATGGCTGGAACCTTGTTGCTGATATGCAGAAATTAAATATTTGATGTTACTGAAGTTAATGTAAGCACTCTGCAGTAATTGCTGAAATGACTTTTACGTTTTTGGATTGCAGAGGACAATGTTTTGCAGAGTGAGTATCTTTAAATTTATGTAAAAGTTAGTATCCTTAATTTTACTTAACATGCTTTTACTGTATTTACTAGATTAAATTCAATGATTTGCAGAGAGGGATATGTTTTTAATTTTTCAGTTTGGAAACCGATTTTTTTTACATGATGAATATGCCTAGTGTGATTAGGGCTGTATCATTACAAAAGTGAGTTTTATGCATATAAGTCATGTGGTATTTTTTCTTTAAAGTCAGAGTTTTCTGAGTTGTAGACTTGACCTTGTCTGTGGTCTATAATAGTCACAACAATTAGATTTAAGAATCTTTCATAACTACTCTTAATTGCAACCTAATTTCTTTATATATAACCTTTGCACAGAATTTCAATTAATTTAAACATATGAAAAATTTAAGCGTTTCTGTTACCATGTTATTGAAAGATCATTAGGGACAAAGGAAGAATTGACGCAGATGCTAACTTTTTAAAGGACCCAGTTTTAAATTTATGTGTCAGCTAACTTTGTCTTTAATTGAAAGAGTAAGGCTTTGGTTTTGGTGAAGATACACCTAGTGTGTAAGGCACAACATGCTGGCTAAATCATTGTTTAAAGACAAAGCAATATGTTGTCATTTTAAGTTAGTGCTTGTGTTGCCACGCTTGGATTCCCTTTCCTCTGTCTGGGCCTTGGTGTTCTGGTGTGGTGCGTGAGGCAATGCAGTTTGCCATGGCAATCTTCACGTGGCTCACATGTACCAGCATTCCAATTTTGTAGAGAGGGAACCGAAGTCCGTAATTGTTGTGGCTTAACTGTAATAACTTAAGAAGTTTGATGTAATGAGATGGTGGTAAAAAAACAGATGTCATGAAGCTTTCCTGTAATGAGATTGTCCTGTAAATAGTGTATCACTGAAATACTGTAATATGATTTTTCACACGTTTTTCTTTTTTTCTTTTTTTCTTTTTAAAAATACTTTTCATAACTTCTTAGTATCTAAAATTGAAGTAGTGTTAGTATTTCTAAACTCATACAGTTCATAGAATGTGTTTGATTTACTGTGATGAGATTGACTCAACTCCACTCTGTTTTAATTTTTGAGATTCAGGATGTGTTGCAGGTATCATGGGATTTTGAGAAATAACTGTGTGGAAAATATTTACTGTTGTTGTATCTTCTATCAAGAAGAATAAATAGCGTAGTGGAATAAATCTATTTTTCCAAATACTAATAGAATTGTTGTTTAAACTACAAATTATTTATAGTCTAAGGGTAGCATGTCTTCTCCCTCCTCCCTCTGGCTCAAATCCAGAAAAAGAGCTCTATTATTTAATGTAGTGGACATTGGGTTTTACAGTTGAACCAAGACCAAACAGATGTTAATTTTGGAAATACACACTGGAGATTGAGTTCATGTTTGAGTTTTCTTTTTTTTTTTTTTTTTTTTTTTT
>VZUI01051883.1:0-16898 GCA_013401135.1 Cettia cetti
CCTGACTCTGTCAGGGGTTTTCAGGTTTTTTTCTGTTTGTTTTGTTTGCTTGTCTTCCTGTACTACTATATTTGTGGGGGTTTTTTTTAATATTCCTAGTAAAGAACTGCTATTCCTATTCCCAAATCTTTGCCTGAAAGCCCTTAATTGCAAAATTATAATAATTTGGAGGGAAAGGGGGTTACATTCTCTAGTCCAGGGAAAACTCCAGAAAACCTGTCTCTAAACCAAGACAAATACCTAGAGAAAAGAAGCAGCACACATAACATGAACCTTGTAGTATCGCGCACTGAGATTTTAGAATTGTTGCCTTAAAACATGCATACAGATATAATCTTTTGAAAGGTCAAGGCCAATAAGACTATTTACATATTTGCAGATGCCAAAATTACATATAGATTTAAAAGAGTGTATGGGTAAGTTAATGTAAGAGAAATTCCCTGGGATCAGTTATAAAACATATATTAGCTTATCTCTGGAAGTCTGTACTGAAATCCACTAGTTTTGGTTTTCATATTGATCTAGGGATTTGCTTTGAAGATATTTGGAGGACAGATTACTTCAGTAGTAGTCACTAAAAACATGTCAGCCTCAAAAACATAATTGTAATTGCTACCATGAAAACGTATACTAAATTGCTTTTAAATTAAAATTTCATGCAACACTATGATCAAGATCCCATCAATGGATATTAGAAAGAAAATGTAATGCAAATAGTAAACAACTGTGTATCTAAAAATCAAAATAAAAATGCACAGTTAGTGCAAATTGCCACAGATGAAGGAGAGTGACTGAGGATGATTACAGAGCTCTGTTTCATATTTTGAAGTAATAACCTTTGGGTAATACATTCCTGCTGTTCATAAGAAAAAGGTACATCATAAATTGTTCACAACCCCCTACACACTCAGAAATAAAAAAACCCATTCAAAATACATTTCAGAAATAACATGGTCTCTCTCTGGTCAGATTCCATCAGCAAAGCATGAATTTCTAGGCAGTTTGTGTTCATCATTGTCATGGATAAGCAGGATCCTCAGCAATCTGAGTATCTCTGGCTTCCCTTGGCTAGTGATGATGGATGCACTTTCTTGTTCCAGCAGCTGTTAGCACCTTCTAGAGTTTCTCCATGTGTATATATTTGTACACTTGTTTGAGGTGGTGGGAAAAGACAGGCACTGCTTTCCATCCCAAAACAGCAAGTTTGAGGGGTTGGCAAAGGCAGCAGAATTGTGAGGATGTGTTTTAATGAATAAGACGTTGTTATGACTATAAGTACAAATACCATGAACAGGTATCTGATGGAAGAATGAATGCATGAGAATGGAAAAGGAAGGAACAATAAACTGAAGTGCCTGGGAAAATTGCATATCCTCATCCCTTGAAATGTAAACAAAACTGGAAAAGAATGCTGTAAAAGTCAGGGGGTTTAAACAGGAAAAACTGCATGCTTTAAAACCATAGTAACCATAATTTTAGTGGTAAGTCTTTTTGTACCGAAACAGGCTGGTTTTGCTAATTTCCTGGCAAGGAATCTAGAACTAATGTTCCATTAATATACTGGAATACAAGAGGCATCAAAACAAAAGGAGTTTTACAGTAAGACCATATTTAAATAGTCTACATTACTATATACCATATTATTAATGTAGCAATATATTGCTATATGGTATATCAAAGAGGATACAAGGCTGAATACAGTCCAATATTTCATATGATGTTCAAGTCATACAATATCTGCCATTAAGTTATGAATACTGTTTTCACCATCCCCCAGTTTCTGGATGAGGACTGGGGGCTTACAGTTGAAAATACTTCACCAATCAGCATAGAGAAAAGTATCTCTATCCTTGTTTATTTCACTTTTTCAAGGACAAAATAAATGAACTGGGAAGCCTGAGCCTAAAAACTAACCAAACAAGCTCAGGTGGAAAGAGTTACTGATGGGATACTGCTGTTAGTTTGATCCTTGAGAAGTAGGTAGGGCTGGGTAGTAAACTGGATGGTTAAACATGTTCTAAACACTTGAAGAAAGTGAGTGAGAAAAAACCTCTCTCTTGTGCCTTCACTTCTTTCCTCATCTACATAAAACACTGTGTCTATTGGCCATTACCAAACATTCCATTAACAAAAATTTCCTTTAGTAAATCTTAAGGCAGTCTCCTATAAACAGGCTCAAATCCGTTCACCTTTCCCCTGTGGTGCTAAGCTGGGAACCCAGCTGTCCCTTGCCTTGTAAGCAGAGGTCTCCTGAAGGAGCCAGAGTTGTTGGATTTCTCCCTTTTGCAATCACACACTTGAGAGCCCAGCTCTCAGCCTGAATGCGTGGCCTGGATTAAAGTAGTTGCTGACAAAAGTAATCAGCTGAAAGACTCGTTTGGGCCAGATCTCTTAGGTTCAGGTTTCTTGCTATTAAGAGGAGGTAAATCCACAGGTGTGCTGAACTAAAAGGAGAGTCAGGGAGCTTCCAGGGATCCTGAGTGAATGCACAGTGAAGCAAATACCAGGGGCCTGATTCAAGTCTGTGAAATTGCCAGGCTTTTATATTGCTAGCAGTGAACCCACTGTCCTTGAAACTGACTAGGTGGTAATGTAAAATTCTGGCAGTGCTGTTGAATCTATCGATGTTTGCAGCTATAAAAACCTCAGAAAAATTAACGTTTTGTGTGTGGGCACTTTTGCAACTCTGTGTGCCTATGTATATACTGTATGTTTTGTTCTGATAGTTCTCAAGTAAGAGAGCAATAAAAATTTTAAGCAGCTGCCCTTTTTGAAAAGCTGCTACCTTGGGGCTCATTCCAGTGCTCATTGAAAGTCAGTGATAAAGATCCCATTACCTTCAATCATGCAGGACCAGGGCCTTTTATGACGTGGTCAATCCTGCTGAGAATGTTTTCAAAGAATATTCACTTGGATTAGACCATGCCCTGGGCTGCACAAACTCATTTCTGCTGTAGCTGATCCTAAATATTCTGGTTCAGGCCTGTCGGTAACCAGGGATGTCTGTCCCTGGAAACAGACATAGCCGAGAAAATGTTCAAACAGGATCCTTGAAACAGGTTTTAAATTTATGCCTGTTCATACAAAAAAAAATCTGCAGAAGTTCTTCCTAGCAAATCATGCAGCTGATGGGTTCAGTGGTTAACAGAGAAGCCTGAGGTTTAAATCCCAAATACTTCCTGATAATGAACTGGTCACTTGCAGGCCACAGAATGATCTACTCATTCTGTGTGGAACACAATTACTTGTCAGGCTGTTTGCTTACTTGTACTGTCCCACATTCAACAACAAAAAGCAAACTAAACCTGATCTTCTGAAAAATAACATTTACTTCCTAACTGAGAACATGTATTTTTGGAGTATACCCTTTGTCCATGAAGGTGGCAGCTTCTTGCTTGGTATTACTGGAGTCTACTATTTTTCACTGATTTTAATGCTACTCTTCTTAAAACAGTTGAGTTTATTCAGACCAAAATGCCTTTTACAAGAATTCTGCATATGTCACATATATTATGTTATTTCAGGAAGGAATAGAAAAGAAAATCCTCAGCATAATCCTCTGAAAAGGGAAGTTCCCCCAAAATATTGAGAAAGCCAGCCGAGTAACATAATCACACCAATGTGGCTGCATACGTTATCCTTTATTCGTTGCAAAATGGCAGTTTATATACAGTTTAATATTGTTTACAGTGCAAAGCATCCCCTCATTGGCATGCAGCATACAAGAATGTAATTAAACATTGCTTACTTTCACACTTAAGGTGGCAAAAGTGCTCAAACTAACATCTATACCTACTACCTCATAAATAAACTACTATCTTTCCCGCATACCTTAACGTAATTTCTAACTGTGCCACAGGTCCAGGCCTTCACTCAGGCCTGTACCTGGGCCTAGGTTGACTAGGCCCAGGCTGACTGGGCCCAAACTGGGTTGCCCAGCCTAATTCAGGAGCAAATCATGCCCTTGCTCCCTAAGAAATTCTTCTGCAATCCTCAGATTCAGAAACCAGTTTTTTTTCTTGTTTTTGTTGTTTTATGTCCTCTGCTTCATTGTGGCAGGAGAATTGAATCAAATGAGAAAAAAAACCCCAATCTCAGACACCAATTCTGTGGGATTTAATTTAGGAATTGACACTCCAGCTTGAATTTTTCTAGGAAATTTGCAAGTCAGATTATTTGAAAAATCCAGATGGTCTAATTTTTTTTTTTCTTATGCAGAGGGGTATTTTGGCTTTATCTTATCTACAGGTTTTTTTGCACACTGGTGATGAAAGGCCCCTTGCTTTGGGACTGTTCATGGGGGCATGACATTATCTCTCTGTGCCACTGTCTCTCTAGATTCTAGCAAAGTGCTTTAGAAGTCCAGGGATATCTCCTCTGTTCTTCTAAGAAGTCAGTTTTCTCATGTTTTCTGTCTCTTCTTTCTCCACTTGGCAGAAGCTGCTGTGCAAATAGTGCACAGATGAAGGGTATCATCTGAAATCTGTGCCTGTATTTTGTATCTTTTGTAATTAACGTAAGACAATAATGCTCTCTTCTAGGAGAACATTTTTTTTTTCACTCTGCATTGCTAATGCTTTACACTTTAATCAGAAACAAAACCTTTTGTGTGGAATTACTCTATAGTGATATAGGTGTTTGATCATTTCTTCAAGGTGATTCTTTATATGAGGATGCATATGCAGCTGTTTCTTTTGAGAGGCCCATTAAAATCTTTGCTAGCTTTTTAGCTCTGGGACTGCATGAATGTCTGTTCAGGTCTGCTGAGCTGGGAAAGCTGGGACAAATGTGTTTGCATTTTAAGTAACTTTCATTGGTAAAGTTGATACAGCACTAAGGTCTGAAAGTCTGGAAAGGAGATTATATTAATTTTGTGTAGGTCATCTCCATCATGCAAGTTGATAGCCACTTTTCCTTGTAGCTATTTCTGTGTACTAGACACTAGTTCCTGGGGTGTGAGAAGCCAGGCTTTCTCATCTGCTGTTTGAGAGTAGGCCTCTTCCCAATTTCACTAATTTATTTCCCTGTTTTGACCGTATCCTTTCCCTCCAGCAATGTATGGGACTTTCTGCTTGATCCACAACCACTAGTTTTGTAATTTTGCTACAGTACCCTCTAGCCAGTAATTCATGCAAACATATAATTTGCAAATTAATTGGTTTTCATGGAGTAAAAACCAGTTTTAGTCTACATCATGTGTGAGATTAGACTGTTCAGCAAAGATGGATGAGCACTGGAGTAATCTGCCCTGAGTTGGCTGGGTCCTGTGGAAGCCTGGAAGAACAGGTGAGACAAGCCCCTCTCAGGACCAGTTGTTCCTGCCTTTCTGCTCAGGAAGGGACTGAATGACCTCTGAAGTTCCCTGACAGCTCCAGGCTCTGTGTATTTGATGATGATTGTGTTTTCATTCTTCAACTTGTGGGTTTGTTTATAGGGAAAAGCAGCACATGCTGAGGTAGGACAAGCCCAGACTTTAGAGCTTCCACTTTTGAACCAGAGAGAGGATAAACTTCCTTTCCTTTTTGCCCTCCCAGGATAACCTTTCTTTTCCCCATCCATGCCTCCTACCTGTACTAGCTGTGCTCAGGGCAGGAAACCCTCTTTGCCTGCTTTTTCTTCATTAGATTCTTCATGGGCCACTTCCACATGTAAGCCTGTCCAGTTCTGCCCTATGAGTTAAACAGTTTCCTGCTGCACCTGCCCTGCTCCTTTGCCCTCCTCAGCTGCCACAGAAGAGGGAGGGGTTTTTTCTGGACTGGTGTTTCTTGTGGTGTGTGCATTCCTCTTAGCTGGCTTACATGTAATTCCCATCTGAAAGGTTGCTTATTCTAGCCAGAGTACCAGCATGAAAATAGTAATCTTAATACAGAGGTGTCATGAGTAGGTTGGAAAGTATCCTAAAAAAATACAGTGTTATTATTAAAACATTGATTGCCTTGATAACTCACCAAATCTTTAAATTATCTTGTGGATTTTTTATTCTTTCTGAACATGTTTTAGGGTGAGGCTCTTTGTGATCATCTCTTTGATTTTCTTTGCATCTCTGAGTGTGTTAGTGTTGGAGTGTTGCTACCATAGCAGTGGGTCACACAAAGTGCAGAAAATCTCTGCATTGGCGTTTATGAAAAAGTGTTAAGAAAATGATTTGAGGAAAGGAAGCCTCCTAAACTGTAACCTCTTTTAGTTTCTTCACGAAATTATACCCTTATGTTTCAAGGCAGTTTAGTGTGCCATAGTTTTAGTGTTAAAACTAATCCACTGAGGAAAGCTAGAGCCAAGTGGTTAATGTAATAAATACTGAAAGCAGATTATTTTACTCTTTGAATCTATTCCTACAGTGCTATACAAAGTGCTATACTCCTTCATTGGTTATTAAGAGTTTAGGGCATAGATGAATGTCAGTGGGAGTGTGTGGAAATAATTTCTTTTGACTTCAATTGGATTAGTATCAGTTTCCTCTGAAATAATTGTAGGAAATCACTGTTTTGGAACTGTTGCTGAAATTCATAATTCATAGAAATATTCAACTAAAAGGAATAAATATAAAGACAGACTAGTGAGATAACTTCCACAAGCTAACTAAGAACTGCATCTCTTTTAAAACATTCATAAAATGTTTCTGACATGCAATGTTAATAAAATCAATATTCATTTGGAGTTTACTGAATGAGGGCCTGGTAAATGCCTCTGGATTATGCAGACCTGCTGTCACCCAGAAAACCTGTCTGTTACTGGATTCAAGGTAATAATTTGCAGAAACTTCATAGCACTATGAGAAAAAAGACTTTAATGACAGAGCATCAGATTGCTTCCAGATGCATGAGCAACTATGCTTTGTTGAGCCTCTGAGAAAATGGTCTCTCACATTGATAGCCTGTAACTAAGCATCAGTCAAATTACTTAATGTTTAAGTATTCTTTAAGATTTCTCTTCCTTTCACAGAAAAATTAATTGATCTAGATTAAAGTAATACTTTTCTTGAAGGAAAAAAAAAAGTGGTGTCAGGTGTTGGAGAGCTGGTGTAATGACCAAATTAAATCTGATTGCATTTTTTGCTTTGCTGAGTTCTGTATTTATAGATAATTACATTTATCACTAAAGAATTGAAATGCCAATTATTGGTCTCAAGTGACACAAAAGCAGATGCTTATGTCTTATAATTCAATATTACTAGATTGATTTCTTCTAATTTTTGATCTTTGATAGAAATATATTCAGGATTCAGCCACCAAAATCATCTTTGCATCATCATTATCCCCTTCCAACCCCCACTGAACTTTAAAATAGCCACTGGACTGTCCTCAATTGAGGAAAAGATTGATTTTTCATAGCCAGAAAGTATTTATTATTTACAGCCAAAGAATATAAAGATAACCATTTTTTGGGGACATTGCTTAACATTTTCATGTAATTGATTTTGAAGCCTATTTGAAGTATCTCTGTAATTTTGAAACACTATTGAGAGAATAGGAAAACTCACCCAGAATTTGTTATAGAAGATGAAATGATGACTCAGCTGTAGGTTTCTTTAGTATTATATTAACTGTATAATTAGGTGAAAGCAGAAACACATTTTCTTTTCTACTTGATTCCTGGCAGAAAGGAATCTTCTGTATTTGGAGTTAGCATTATGCAAAAGAATACATATCAGAATTTAAACCATTTTAGTTAAATGCATATTTTTAAAAATATTTCTGTTTTGAATGTATTTTCAAAGGTTCTCCATGCAGCTTCATTTCTACTTTGCAAGTCACAATGAAGGTGATGATTATTCTTCTTTCACCATGTGAATGGCAATGGACAGATATCAGAAACATTTTGGTATTTGTTTAGGGCAAGGCTGGCCACAGAAGAAAAAGTGTTTTCAGCCAAATATTTCTATTTTTCTCAATGTAAAATGGAGCTACGCTAATGTTGGCATCATTCCACACAGCAAGGTGGTTGGAGAAGAGCAAGTCATCAAAATTCCCGGAGAACAAGTCATCACATTTTTCTTTCTGGCATTTAGTGGTGTTTGCCTCCCTCTGGGCACATTCTTTTATCTCCAGCCTGTTGGAGCAAGCTCTCCAAGCAGAAGCTTTCCCCCAGCTTCACAGAACCCATGCCCTCATCCTACTGTGTCTTCCCTGTCTCAGAGCAAATTGTGTCTGTATGCTGAAGCAGCATTTCAGTCAAAATCTTCCTGTCCTT
Organism: Cettia cetti; assembly: GCA_013401135.1. Taxonomy (NCBI): domain Eukaryota; kingdom Metazoa; phylum Chordata; class Aves; order Passeriformes; family Sylviidae; genus Cettia; species Cettia cetti. Next base: position 8,191 of record VZUI01051883.1, read on the forward strand.
CCAGTGTGCTGAATCAATACAGACATTCTTAAGAGTTCTTGCAAAGTTTGGAAATGCCCGGACCTTTGAGGAGGGTTTGTGTTCTCCAGTGCCTCCAAGCAGGCCTGTGTACACACGGCTTGCTGAGCTCTTGCACTGGCCCCCACTGACTGCACAACCACTGATGAATGAGCATTGCACAGTCTTTCCCTTACCGCATTTTAGGCAGGACATTTCAGGCACAAGCAGAGGCCTGCAGTCGTACAACTTGGGGACAAGCTAAGCAGCAAGGTATGTCTCTGTTCTTTGTGTGTGCAGTTCAACGCTGATTTGAAATGGAAATGGACAATAAGGGCGGGGGCTTTTAATTTCAGGGTGTTGTATTGCACTAAATAGTTCATTGCACTGGGTGGTTTGTGATATTTGCACACAAAAGTAGTTTTATTATATTTTGCACGTGCACAGAACCCTCTGGGTTCTGGTGGTGGTATCCTCTAGTTGTTCCCTCCCGATGCCCCTTCCTCAGGTCACCTCCCATTGGTTGTGGTTCCTCCCGTTTCCCCTCCCCTTTTTCCCACAGGTATGAAACCCCAAGGTGGGATCTATCCAGTCCCTTTTCCTTCACCAGGAGCCTGAGTTTCAGAATAAACTGGGACATGTCTTGAGGAGGACAGAGCGCCTCTTGTCTTTTACCTTTAGTCTACTATTGGGTTTCCCCACTGGGGTCTGGAGCTAGACAGGATTAGACCCCAGGAGTAAGAAACTGCAATAGCTTGGCGTCCAATGTGGTGGCCTCCCTTCTTGGTCTGAGACCCCATGCCATAGCTGGACTCTCACTTGTGGCTTTTACTTCTGGATCTTACAAGCTTTTGGAACATCGACTACCCTGGTTGCGACTGTCATTTTTTGCATGGCACAGTGGCAAGGGATGGGACCAGCAACTCACATAAGACCCAAGGTGAACTGGTCCCAGGATGAAAGACTACTTTTGCAGCACTTTTGGCCAGCTGAAGTCCCAAGGTGGGGTGACTATTCCTTGCTGGCAACCCCAAAGTGCCGCCGGAGTGCGTGGGGGCTTCAGAGCACAAAAAACTCCAGCTTTAGGGAAGGGAGGCCCCACGTGGGTGAGGGTTGGGCGTCTGGGGTCACAGCGGCTCCCAGGTGGGGCAGAGAGGGTGCGCGCAAACACGGGGCAGTTTGTTTCCTTTTGCATTTTCCCGGCTCCAATGGCCACGTGCTGTAGCAGCATCTGTGTGCAATTTAGAAGCTGTGGACTTCCTTGCACGTGAGTCTCTCCCTCTTCCCTCAGACAGAGGGGAGGAGAAACTGCAAACCCTTTCCTGAGTCTGGTTGTGGTGCTTTCGATTTTGGTTTCTGTTTTGCTGCAAGGGTAGGTAGATTTAAAACTATGCAGATTTTTAACATCTAAATGGATTCTAAGCTCTCTGCGCAGGAAAGAGGCTTATATTCCCAAGTCCTAGATACCTTAAATAGTGGGAATGTTAAAATATCTAAGGAGAAATTGAAACAATTCCCTTGGTGGTTGTCTTTTCATCTACCTCAGTTTGCCCAGCAGAATGTAACTTCTGTCTCTGCCTGGGACAAAGTTAGAGGACTATTAACATCTAGGGTAGAACAGGGAGACAAAGTTGCATCTAAGTTTCTCCTGGGGTTCCTTTTGATTGTAAAGAATTAAATAAGAGTGAAAAGAAAGAACAGCCACTGTAAACCCCTCCTCCCACTGTTTTCCCTACCCCTTTTTCCCTTCCCTATGACCCTGAGCTCGGAGAGACACACCGGGCAGCCCAAGAAAAGCAGGGGCCCTGGCATGAGAGCCAATGTCCCCCCGGACCCCCACTTCCCTTTCAGCACCCTGGCTCTGGCAGCTGTGCGCAGGCTGACAGGGAACTTTCCCTGCATCCCTCTTTCCCGGTTGCTGTACCTGAAATTTTGTGTTTTGCTGTCTCTGAAAAGAAACCTCCCTACCCCCAAAACGGCCTTGGCCACATGGCCAAGACCCAAAATGGCCAAGGCCATTTACCACACCCCCCGCCACCCAGCTCCCACGGGGGTGGGGCCGCGGTGGGGGGGCCTAGCCCGTTTCCCATGGGGGTGGGGTCAGGGCTGGGAGGGGTGGGGCCAGGGCCGTTAGATCCCACGGGGGTGGAGCCCGGGGGGAGGGCAGTGGCCCCAGCGATTCCCACAGGAGTGACTCCCTGGGGTGAGGGTGATCCTCCTGGCAGTCCCCATGAGGGGAAAGGAGCTGGGGGAGGGGTCGGAGGGAAGGGTGGGCCCCCAGCCAGCTCCCATAAAAACAAAGTGGGAAGAGAAAGCCCTAGCGAGCAAAACCAAGAAGGGGAAACAATACTGCTAGTGGATCCTAGGGAGCTATCAGAAATTACCAGCCCTTCTCTTACAATATTAAGAAGGAACTATGCAAGAGCCAAAAACAATTTGGCCGAAATAATAAGATCTTTAAAGGCATGATGACAACTACTTTAACATCTGCTGACTTAGTGCCAACAGAACTCAAGGCTATTGTCCGGGTTCTCCTCAAACCCTCAGAGTTTGATCTCTGGGGAAGCGCCTGAAAAAATCTTTGAGGGGACTCCTAGAAGAGCTTAAGCAAAGCCCCCCAGGGTGCACAGGGTATAGAAGGGAGTGATATCATCTATGAACATCTGTGCAGTGAGGGGGAGTGGGCAGACCCCGAGAACCAAGCTCGAGTGTTATCCAAATTCATTCTAGATAAAATCTGTAAGGTTGCAGAAAAGGTTTTTTACCAATTACTGACAGTTGAACCACAAGGTAGCTATGTCAATATTAAACAGAGTGCCTCAGAACATTTCTTGCAGTTCGTTGCCCAGCTTCGACCACAAATAGAAAGACAGGTACAAGACCCAGTGGCCCAGGCGGAATTAATTAAGGAGATGGCTCAGAGGAATGCCAACAAAGCCTGCTGCAGAGTGATCCTGGGACTGCCTATCGATCCCTTGCCCACACTGACACAGATGATGGAAACGTGCCATGAAAGCAGAGCTGTTCAGCACACTAGAGGGAAAGCCTGAACTGACCAACCTAAAGACTGTAGCAGCTGTAACATCAGAAGTGAAGAGGCAACAGTCATCACCAGAACAGCATCAATGCATCATCTGCTTCCAGTGTAAAAAGCCTGATCACTTTGCCAGTGACTGTCCCTGAGGCTAGCAGAAGAAGAAGTGGAATCAGAAAGATAGAACAACCAATAATCAAAAAAACTAGGACCCAGAGCATGAGCCTGGGTCATGCCTCAACATAGATTCAGCGGGCTCCACTGTGGGAAAAAAACTCTCTCTTAACAAAAAAGGAGGAGGAAGGGAAGCTGGGTGCAGGGCAGCAGACAGATAAAAAATATGAATGTTTGACTAATAGAGCTTGGCAGCTTCACGGGTGTTTCAAGCTTGTAACTACGGAGGCTTTTCTTTTCAGGTCTACTAACTGGACAGTCATTGAAGTGGACTTGCCAGAGAAGTCATGATACTTGACGGTAGATCACACAGGACTGGACAGTGAGTGTTCTGTTACTGGGGACACAGCACACACACTCATGGAGATTGAAATTGCTCCCATGACCATTAAGAGAAGCATGCCTAAACTCAGTCTCCTGGTGCGTTGCCCTCAGCCACCCTTCTATTTAGCCAAGGGGCAAATCATTGTCCTGGCCGTTCCCACTCCAGCGGGGGTCCCAGTAGATGAAAAACCTCCTGATGTCTACTGGGCAGAAATGGTTTGCAAGGACAAACCCATTATTGGATGTAACCTAACCTGTGGGACTGACCATCTCCATGTGGATGGTCTACTTGACATGGGTGCAGTCATTACTCTTATACCATAAAAGACGTGGCCATCAGATTGGGACTTGCAATGCATGGCTGGCAAACTTCAAGGTGTAGGAGGGCTCCAATCGGCAAAAATCTCAAAAAGAATTGTGCAAGTTGAGGGGCCAGACGGAAAATTGGCCAGTGTTCGTCTATTTTTCATCAACAATAAGGTTCACTTATGGGGTAGACATGCTGTGTCCCAGTGGGGGGTCAAATTAGTTGTCCCTAAGACCCCCCAGGATTTTTAGAAGCGGCCACTGTGGAGCGCCCTACCTGAAAGTTAATGTGTCTGGATGACGCCCCATTCTGGATAAATCAGTGCCCACTCAGTAAGGAAAAGCTTAAGGTGCCCGAAGAGCTAGTAAAAAACAATTGGCAAAAGGTCATATAGAAGAGACAACCAGTCCCTGCAATTCCCCAGACTTTGTAATAAAGAAGCCAGGGAAGGATAAGTGGAGGCTCCTCCATGACCTCTGGAAAATAAAGAAAGTAATTGAGGACATGGGGTCACTCCAACCAGGGGTGCCTTCCCCAATATTGCTCCCTCAAAATTGGCAATTAGTTGTACTGGGCTTCAAGAACTGTTTCTTCCAAATTCCGCTACACCCAAAAGACATCCCATGGTTTGCATTCTCGGTTCCTACCCTTAATTGAGAAGCCTCAATGAAGTGCTACCACTGGAAAGTACTTCCAGAGGGGATGAAATGCAGTCCTTCCGTCTGCCAGTGGTACATGGCTTCATTACTGTCCCCGGTGCACACCAAAAGAAGAGAAGATATCATCCTCCACTACATGGATGTGTGTGCCCCCAATCACACTATACTCCAACACACACTTGACGTAGTGGTTAAAGTTTTAACCTCTGCTGGATTTCAACTGCAAGAAGACAAAGTATAAAGGATGCCACCTTGGAAGTACCTGGGCCTGCAGATCACTGTGCAACCGTTGTTCCACAAAAATTGGAAATCAAAGGTGATCCCAAAATTCTAGCATATCTCCATTCCCTGTGTGGGTCTTTGAACTGGGTCAGGCCTTGGCTAGGTCTCACCAATGAGGACCTAGATCCCCTCAACAATTTATTGAGGGGGGAGAGAGACCTGCTCTCTCCTAGAGAATTGACCCCAGAGGCAAAAACTGCAATACAAAAAGCACAAAAGACTGTAGCCGAGAGGCAGGCTCACCATTATCAGCCCAAGCAGCCTTTCAAATTCATTGTTCTGGGAAAATTGCCACACTTGCATGGTTTGATATTCCAATGGATCAAAGGGCAGAGAGATCCACTCTTTATAATAATAGAGTAGGTTTTCCTCTCCCATCAACAATCCAAGACTATCACAAGGCCACAAGAGCTGATATCTCAGCTGATCCAAAAAGCCAGGTTGAGACTGCGTGAGCTGGCTGGTTGTGACTTTGTGTGTATTCACCTCCCAGTCAAGCTTTCTGGGGAGGGAAAGAACACTCCTGAGAGGCTGACCAAAGAGACGTTTGAGTGTCTGCTCCAGGGGAATGCCACTCTCCAGTAATCCCTGGACAGCTACAGTGGACAAATATCAGTCCAAGCTGTTCAACGAGGAGTTCCACCTCATTCCTCTTGAGAAGAGGAGTTAGAGACCACTCAAGGCTCTCACAGTGTTCACTGACATGTCCGGGGTGTCCCAAAAGTCAGTGATGACTTGGAGAAATACCCAAAATCAGTGTTGGGAAGCTGATGTGAAGTTTGTGGAGGGATCGCCTCAGGTAGCTGAACTGGCAGCAGTCATGAGAGCTTTTGAGAAGTTCTCAGAGCCAATTAATTTAGTCACCGATACTGCCTACGTGGTGGAGCTAGTGTCCAGGGCAGAGCAGGCAGTTCTCAAAGATATCGAGAACGAATGTCTCTTCAGGCTGCTCTCAAAACTAATTTATTTAGTTTATCATTGAGAGCACCCATTTTATGTGATGCACGTGAGGTCACATACCGATTTGCCAGGTGAGGTCGCAGAGGGTAATCGCAAGGCAGACTCCCTTGCAGCCCCAGCAGAAATGGCACGCCTTCCAGATGTTTTCCAACAGGCAAAACTAAGTCATCAGCAGTACCATCAAAATGCACCAGGCCTGATGCGTCAGTTCCAGCTAACGGGGTCAGGGTCACGCCATAGAGGCCACCTACCCTGACTGCCAGGTGCAAGCCATGCCATCGCTGGGTATGATGGTTAATCCCTGAGGCATTGAGACCTGTGAAGAGTGGCAGACAGACATCACACACATTCCCAGTTTTGGTTGCCTTAAATATGTGCATGTAAGCATTGACACCTATTCAAACGCAGTTTATGCCTCTGCCCACGCAGGGGAAACGGCCGCACAGGCCAAACGGCATCTTGCGCAGGCCTATTCAGTACTGGGGATCCCTAGGAAAATCAAAACTGACAACAGCCCAGTGTACAGAGTTTGTCCAGCAGTGGGGAGTAGAGCATACAAGAGGCATCCCCTACTCCCCCACAGGTCAATCTGTGGTTAAGCATGTGCACCAGATGCTCAAACAGGTCCTGGCCAGACAGAACAATGCCACAGCATGGATGTCACCACAACAAAAACTCTGCAAAGCCATGTTCACCGTTAATTCTTTGAATTGTTCTTTTGAAAATATGAGTCCTACAGTGGTACGTCACTTCAAACAGTGCTAACCAGTTTAAGTTGTCAAAGCATCCACCAGTTCTGATTAGGGACCCAGAAAACTGGGAGATCAGACCTATGAGCTTGTGACCTGGGGGCATGGCCATGCACATGTATCTATCCCCTCAGGCCCACACTGGATACCCCAAAAGTGGGTAAAACCGTTTCTCCCCAAAAATCCAGCACCAGCAGAAGATGATGAGAAGCAAGCAGCTGTCGCTTCAAAAAGAAGGCGCTGCTGGGAAAAGAAGACAGAACCTTCCTAAGAGCTAGTCAATTCCGGCAGTTCTCTGACTTTTAATGTGCTTTAAACATGTTTGTTTTCCTTTTAGAAAAAGCCTACCTCACACTTAACCTTGAGATGAGCCCTGTCCAAGTTGTCATCCTGTTCGCACTGAGCAGTTTGACAGCTGTGTGGATCATCCCTCAACCCCGCCAAAACATCTGGGTGACCCTGGCACAGACACTCCAACAAGAAAATACCTTACTGTCCACTGCAGCAGCAAGACACCCTGTGTCTATATGTCTGGTGAGGATTCCCCTGCAAGCTGGAGAGTATCCAGCCAGTTTTGACATACGTATACCTGACCCAGGTCCCAAATCACACAACACACAGCCAAACAAAATCCGTTGGCGATGGTCTGTAGTGATTAAGAATCCTATAGAAGAGTGGCTGCCAAAGTTGCCCAGAGCAGCTCACGAACCCCAAGAATTAGAGCTGTTGGGTTCCTCTCCAGCACCATACTGCATTCACTTTATCCTATTATCTAGCACTAAAGTCTTTCACAACATACTACAATATCAAGAAGAGTTCACTGCCAAAAGTGGTGTCATATTCTGAGCCATGTTATGTTGCTGTTGGACACAAAAGGAAGAGCTTGACTCCAAGTAGAAAAATGATCAGAAGGCTATTTTATTAATTTCACACAGCAGTTTTTATAACATGCTGCACTAAAGAACCATGTGATTGGTTAGAAAAGACAACACTTCTCTTCATTGGTTAAATAATAGAAACAGCATCTCTGAGAGAATTATTATGAGAAACCTAGAAGTGTTTATGAAAGACAGAAGACCTGTTTACATTTCACTGTCCTTGAGAGAAATGTATTCTCACAAGAGAAGGAATCAGCCACTAAGAGGCTGAAAATTTCACAAACTCAGAAAATCAGACCCACAGTGTTACAGCAGATAATCCATACCATTCACATCCCAAAAGCCTCCCTAGGGGTCTGTTCCTAATTTGCGGAGATCGGACATGGGCAGGCATCCCATTGCAGCTTTTAGGGGGGCCATGTACCATTGGGCAAGTGTCCCTGTTGGCACCCAACCAAACCGTGATTGGCGAATGGACTCGAAAGGACAATTCAGCCAACAAAATTCGTAAGAGAAGCATTAACAATTTGGACTGAAATTGTGATTCAGAAACTTTTCATTGGGCCAAGTAAAAAAGAATTGCTGCATCCCTCTTCCTTCCATGGGTCGCAACAGCCAAAGCTCTAGGTGAATTGGGCCACCTACAGTGCTGGGTAGTCAAACAGGCAAACTTGACATCCACCACCACCTGCTCCCTCCTAGAGAACGAGGAAATTACCAGGCAACCCACACCAGAACCGTGCAGCCATCGACTTCCTCCTGCAGCTTCATGGACACAAGTGCCAGGAATTTGAAGGATTCTGTTGCCTGAATTTTACATCAAAACCACCCAATGTCCACACTACCCTCAAAGAACTGAAAAGCTTGGCTGGACAAGCAAGAATCTGAAGATTGGTTCAGTGGACTGTTCAAAGGCTGGGGACTCTTGGGGTGGTAGACCTCAATAGTTAAAACAGTTCTGTTGTTTTTTGGTGTTCTGTTCTTAATTGTGTTAGCATTCAGAGTTCTACGTTGTTTAATTTTAAAAGCCCTCAACAGTTTAATCCCCACTACCTCAGAAGTCAACTGTACAGTTTGCAGACAAAGAACAGCCTAACTTGCCCACAGATCACAAGTGGTGGACAGATTCACATTCTGAATCAAAACAGGCCCAACTTTATTTTAACAAAAAAAGGGTGAGATGTTGTATTGCACTAAGTAGTTAGTTCATTGCACTGGGTGGTTTGTGATATTTGCACACAAAAGTAGTTTTATGATATTTTGCACATGCACAGAACCCTCTGGGTTCTGGTGGTGGTATCCTCTAGTTGTTCCCTCCCGATGCCCCTTCCTCAGGTCACCTCC
>VZUI01051886.1:0-16380 GCA_013401135.1 Cettia cetti
AAAGGAAAGGAAAGGAAAGGAAAGGAAAGGAAAGGAAAGGAAAGGAAAGGAAAGGAAAGGAAAGGAAAGGAAAGGAAAATAACTTCTTTTCATTTATTTTTCTTGCTGTTGTAATATGAAACAATAGATTTAGAAACTTTCTGAAAGTCACTACCACTAAAAAAACTCACTCCAATATTTTAAAAGCTGTTTTTTATCAGATGGAAATGTCAAATCCTATTTAACACTTAGAGTCATCTTGTGAAAACCTGATACAAAGAAATCATCCATTTTCTTTATTCTGTTTTCTCTCCAACATACACGTCAGAGGAATCTGACAGCAGACCATCAGAATTATCACTAAATAACAGAACTCACAGTTGAAAAGATGTTAAATTATCTGATTTGCTCTAAATTATCTGATTTGCTCTTTTTGTCAGGCTCAAATTGATTTCTAGCATGTATTCCCTGCAGCTTTTTTCAGGTTAGTTTTAGTTTTCCTTCACAGGGCCACAGGCTTCAAAGTTGTCATCTAGAAAGACTGCACACTTGCATGAAAAAGTATACTTTACAACAGGAAGAAATAAAACACCCGAAATCCAGCCACCATTTGAAATGGTGAAATCTTGTATGTTTCACTACAGAAAGCAGACAAAAAGAGGTGGAGAAATCTTTTTTTGAAATTCAAAATTAGTTAGAGCTGAGATGAGCTTAACTTTATCTGCAGTTAAGGAATTTTGAAAAACTTATCCAAAACTCTTCAAATGCCTCAAGGATTTTAACACTGGCTGCTCTGAGACATTGGTATCTCACCTGCATGTATACCTAGGTGGCATTTTGTTAGGGCTTTTCAAAGCTTACATCTTGGAAATAAGCTGACTACACTGACATTGATATTTTAATCCTCCCACAGATCTTCTCTCTCTGCTAGGACTAAATCAAGACAGAAATTACATTAGAAGCTAATTATTCATTATACTCTTGTTTTCAATGTTCCTTTGAATGTGTGGATACTGGCCACCAAAAGATAGTAGAAAAAACTAGTTTAAGGTAGCATGTGCGCTTCAACCTCCTTAACTGCTGGAATTATTTTCTTTTCTAAGTGCAGTGTGGTCCAGCCCACTGACATCAGTAGTCATTAAAAGGATGAGTTAGGTGCAACTGTGCTATTCTCCTTTGTTAAGGGGGTTAAAGTGTCTTACCTTATACAACCTGTAGGTGAAGAATGGAAAAACCTCCATGAGATTCCTGCTTTCATTGACCCTATCTGTCATAACTTCATCCATGTCCAACAAAGAATTTGTTCTCGATGTATTGCAACAAAAATAAATCTCTTAGAGACTGCAAGTACATTGCAGAGTAGAATAATATGCAGAATCAGGTAGAGAGATCTGTCAAATGCAACTATTTTGGAAACTCCAAAAGATTAAAAAGTACAACAGATTAAAAATATTTGGACCTATTTTAACTCTGTAAACAATAACAATCATAACATCCTTTTGAGAAATGCATCATTTTGGGAAAAAATATACTTTTGAGAGGAGATTTTTATACTGGTCAGCTCTGTTCATAAAATATATGACCTTTAGCCTTATAAAATGCATATTAATATATTTTGAAAAATGTAAGTTGGGAGTGAGAACTAAAACCCCCTGTGTTACCAAGTCAGAATGGCTTGATAGAAATTATTCTCCCCAGGAAACTTGATATGCTCTGAGAAAGGATGAATCAGAAAGGTTAAAAATGCATTAGCACACAATGGCACCATTTATAAAAGAAAAATAATGTATATTGTTTAATGGTGACAGAAAAATCTATTTTCTTTTATAAAACTTGTGATATTAAATTATGAGTTTCTTTCTAAATCTGGGGCTATTTATAATTTATTATTTTATCATTGAAATAAAATTAACATGAGATCTGTTAGTTGGTTCTCAGACTTGAAAATGGTAGGGCTGTCTCCTACATAACCCCTTGCTCTTGCTTCCTCTTTCAGGTCCTACTGCCCGATAGATAAAGAGAGGTGAGGTTTGGCAGAATTAGGTCCTGGATTGCTGAGTGGAGAGCAAGCAGCCCAGACAAAATTCTCCCAGGTCCCTGGTACCATTCAAGGGGTGATTACAGTCAGGTTCTGGCTACTTGGAGTGGTCAGTGTTACTCTGCCCTGGTCAATCAGACACCAATTCTAGTTACTGTAGAAGTGTTCTACACACATATTTCGAAAAAAGAAACCCTAAACTTAAGATCTTCACATTACTCAGGATTAGGTAGTAGTGCACACACTGTCAAGATCATCACATGGTGTAAATTAACACAACTAACTGATTTTTAGTATTGCAAGTGCCCTACATTTCCCACAAGATCAGCATTTCTACCACCTGTATTAAAGAGTATCTAAAATCATATATCTTTTATCAGTATGTATTCAGGAAAATAAACTGAGTTCTGAAATAGGACATAATTTAATGATGATGAATTTGCCACAAAAAACAAAAGATGAAAGAAATAACTTTGTAACCACATATGCTTACATCATTTCTGAGACTAATTGACATATGAAAGATAGCTGTTGAAGCAAGCAAGGCTTGTTAGCATGAAATTACTTCCTTGCTGAAAAGGTGCCAGTGTTAACATTTTCCATAGAAGTAACAGGTGATAAAAGATAACTGTGTATAACAGCCGCATTATCTTTTATTTTGGAACTGTAAGGGTACATATTTCCTGAGGGAAGAAAAAGTACCTGTAAAGAATAAAAGTGGTTATAGCCAGCCTGTGCAGAACACAACTGACAAGTGGTGATGAAGATTCATCACATCTAGGCAATTACATTAAAATTACTCAGGAAGTAGTTATGAATCCTCCATATGATAACTAAAAATCACTGAGTGATTTCTTTAACTGCCTAGGATTAATTTCTTTTCTCTTTCAGACACAATACTTACCAGATATAAATGAACAGAAGAGGTATTTGCATATTTGCTGAGTGGAGTAATCAAAGGGTTATCAGTGGAACTTCTATTCTTTTCTAGCTGTCTATTGTCACGAATTTTTTAATAAAGAATGAAGTATATTTTTTTTGTAAGAGTTTAAAGAAATACTATTATACTCCAGATTTGGCATTTCCTAGGTTAATTCCTTTTTAAGTTTTCAAAAACTTTAAATAAAGAGAGACATAAAAAAAATTGTCCTGTGATTTTTTTCCTCTTCTACTCCCACAGAATGCTATCATCAATGTCCTAAAGCATGCCACAGGAGTATCAACCTTACTCCAAGTCAGGTCTTCACCTGACTTATACCACCAGAATCTTCACATCTAATTTTATTGTGAGCAAATGTGCTGTGCTATATGTCAGGCTGGAGAAAGGAAGAAGCAAGTGCTCCAAACAACAGAATTCAGAGATTCACATTCTGTGCCCCTTTTCCATCTTGTCTTTTCTGGTGGTCATATCCAGAGGGGACATCTGTAACCTTTCCTTGGATCAGAGCAGTTTAAATTTATAGTTTAAAATGTAAATACCAATTAAATTAAGGATACCAGAGTAATTTTAAAAAGCAGCTTGATGTTTGACTTTCACCGAAAGTCAAGACTTAGTTTTGTGAAGCCAGAGACATTATGCAACACTGGCATTCATTTAAATCAAAGGGCATCAAGTATGTAAATACCCTGAAGTCCTTCTAAAGCTCCAAAAAGTCTTCTGACCTCACAGATTTTTTTTTTTTTCCAGTTTTGCGAGTTGTTAAATTCACCCCTTTCTATGCAGGCAACTTTTATGTTATAGGGAGAGCTCTTAATGGGGCATATTGCATCCAGCTCCAGATTAGAACAGCAACTGAAATGCTAGGTGCTGTGAAATCAGCACTCTGGTTTCAATGTGTTAATATTCTTTCTGCTGCACATTTTCACAGCAGTAATACACATTTTAAAAAGATAGCAGAGTCACACTTGTAGCAAGCACACTTTCCCATGTATTGTCAGAATGTTCTCAAAAATAAAACTCAGCTTAAGTAGGATCCTACCGACAATTAAAAGCTCCAGGTTACACACTATCAAATACCCCCTTTCCATAGCAGCATCTCTTTTGCTCACCTTTCCCACTATTACTGACTAAAGATTACATAGCTAAATCATCTCCTGTGTTCAAGGGGAAAACAGAGTCATTTCCAGAGGCAAAGTCATAATACCATCTTGAGCTCAGAATTATCTGAATTACCACCAGGAAGCATCTGTTTCTTTCTATTAGTTCAGTATTTACTTACACATCCTACTTAGTCTCAGGTATGCATCTTTTAAGACATTTAGATTAGGGTGGAGAAATTCTTCCCTAAGCAATTCTGCCTCTTTCTGTGCCACATGCTCTTTGTTACCATCCTTGTTTGTGTTGCTAAATCTTCAGCAGTGCTCTGGATTTTATTTTGACCACCCTGGCCTCACATGCCTTATTTTTATTTGTCATTAGTCTTCTATTCACTTTGAAAACTATCTTTCAAACAATCTACATTTTAGTAGAATTGGTCTCCAAAGAATTAAGTTCTTCCATACTAAATTCCCAATCTGCAGGCAAAAAGGAAATATGTAACAATTAGAGAAATATAACTGTTGTTACTTTAAAAGGATAACTAGCCCATGCTGAGCTCCATATTGTCACAACTTGCATGTTTCTGGCATGGCAGCTTGCTCAAATGTCTTTTATAACATTGCAGTTGAGTATTAGCTATGCTTGGGGTTCCTGACGAAGGAGGCAGAAAAGAGAAAAAGGCAGGCAAGACCAACACCAGATTCAGGCTTGAAACCTGAGGTGGAAAAGCTCAAATGAAGCAGCTCAGTTTGATTCACATAAGGGAACTTGAAGTGACGTAAATGTTTCTAGTGGCTCACATAATTTCTATACAGTGCTTTACACAAGAGTATCCAGCTCACACATGTACTAAAAGTTACTGTAGCTGTTAAAAAAAAATTACAGTGGAAACGTACAATAATGTAAAAAAAAAAAGATAATTGCTAGGTTGAAATAGTGTCAGGCAAAAATAGTTAAGCAGATCTAAACTGGATGAATGTCTTCCAGCAACACCTCACTAAAATCGCAGTTACAAATATGAAAAGATATTTGAACTGAGTTTCATTACTGCAACATAGAGGATCCTACAAGGCAGGGTCTTTTTCTTGTAGAGAATTAAAATTAAACATGAGAAAGCTTAACAAAAAATAGAAATATTAAACTAGAATAATGTTTGTGTTTTGATCTCATTTCTTTCTCTCAGAAGCATTTTTTGGATGTTGCCCTGTAAGGCGGACAATTCAGAATGCTCAGTGCAGGAATCTCAGCTTTGTTGTTTAAAGAGATTTCTTTCTCCATGATTTGCTATTCTTGTGTTGACATAGGAAAAATGTTTTCAATCACAAAAAAAGAAAATTTGCTCCCTGCCTCAGCATAGGTTGGAGTAAGAAATACTTGCATGGAGGAAAGCTAGTTTGCCTTTTTAAAGGATTGACTCACTCCTCATGGGGTTATGCTGGGTTGCTGAGCAGGTGCAACGGAGGAGCTGACATTTGTGCACCTCTTCAACTCTCTTTTTGAGCCCACCAGCCTTTCCACTGCTCCTGGTCAGCCTTCTCACTGATGTCACCAGCATTCCACTGTGTGCTGAGCAGTGCATGCAGACTTGTGGTAGTTAGCTCTTCTTTAATTCTTCTCTTGTCAGTGTCATGAAAGTGGAGATTTTGCTCCTGTACCAGCCTGTAAAGCAAGGCAAATGTTTTGTCTTTGCCCAAACAGTGTGGGAACTGTCACGCCACCATCTAATAAAACAGCTTATCCACAGACACAGCATGCAGCATCATGACAAGTTTACCTTTATTCCTGCTTTTCATTTCTTAATAACATCATACCAATGGTTTCAGCAGCCCACACTCATTTTCCTTTTCAGCTTCTTATAGCTGTAACTGGCATTTAGTCTTTCCACATTTGAGAACGTTTCATTTCCTACAGCCCACCTGCAGAGCAGGGATCAGCACTCTGTATATATCCAGCATTGCTCCGATGGATTATGAAACAGGGGATGGGATGCAACTGGTTAGACCTGGACATTTTCTTCTCACATGAGTTCAGGAACAGGGACTTGGTAATGGGATGGTTTTGCTCTACTCAGACCAAGGAGTAGGCTGGTTTTGAATCCAGGACTTTTCACTCTCTGCCTAACAAAAAAGAGGCCTGCAGTCTTCTCGGACTGGATGTTTGACCAGGCTCTCTGATGTAAGGCTATTGCTAATGATGGAAACTCACCACAGTTTTCCCTGTGCCTTTTGAAAGAGCATTTATTCAGTACACAAATGTTCTGATTAATTATTTCTCATGGTGGGTTTCACTGAACATTTAACAACACTGAGATAAAAAAGACAAACTTCCCGTATTGCTCTCTAATCAAGCACTTCAGCAAATATACCAGTGGGAGTGCAAGAATTATCCAAAATTAACTTTGTAAGAAAATGATAGCTGCTACTCCATATTAAGCATGTGTCCCAGAAAGAAGTGGACAATTTCTTGCTTGTCCACTTAACCTTTCAGTTGCTCATTGGCACTGAATATCTTAGGCTGGACTGGTGCTTAATTTTCTTAACACTTCCTTTAGCTTCAGAACAGGAATATCAGTAAACTAGATAAGATACAAAGGTGTTTCTAGGACCTTTTTCACAGACTTTTCTGCTCTGCAGGTGACCAAAGCAATCATGAAAACCAGAAAACCATCAAAAGGATATAGTGATTTCCTATTTAGTAGCCATGCCCAGAGCTGGCTTCATGATGGCTTGTAACAGTGACTGCCACACGACATGGTGGGACATGCATACCCACCCTCCACTCACTTCTTAGCTAGTAAGTTACCACAGCACACTGCCCATGAAAGTACTGCAGTTTGGTTGCTGGCCATGAACAGCTCCCCTTTTCCTGTGAACGTGGTTGTTCAAAAACACTGCATAATCAGCAGCACACAGTTAGAGAGGTAACCTGCCTCCAGATGGGCATTGTTGACAACCACTGTGTAAAATTGAGATTGTTCCATTGCCTCTGTGCCATCACACCTCTTTAAAGCACCTTAGGGTGCACATTGTGAAATTAGTTTAGGGAATTAAGAAGGGTGAAGTGCGACTTAAGGATTGATGTCAGGTTTATCGTGCAGTCGTGCAGTGTTGTTTATCGGTAACTGTAGTTTCACATACAGCAGGTGTTAACATGCAAATAATAAAAATAACTTCAAATGGGCTAGCACATACTACAGGTCTTCTAAAAAATAGTTAATTTGTTACTGTACTGACATTCAAAATCCAGTATTCAGAAGTAAAATATCTGTTAAACAAGTCGGCTTTGAATTCACAGAAAACCAGCCAAGTCACATCAACAATCTCCACAAAGAGTAATTTTCCACTTCCTTAAACAATAATCAGTGCCAGAAACAGCTCCCTTTGAAAAGCTGAACTGCCTTACTGTGAAGCCAAGATGTGTCAATGAAAATGATTTCTCAATTTGTGACTAGAGACTGTGCTGGGATTGTTATTATTTGGTAACTTAAAAGTTCAGAAATGACACCTTGAAATAAAAAGTTTTCTTAAAATAATGCACACAATAGAGGCTTCAATTTGTAAAATGAAGCATATCAGAGATCACTGAACCAGAAGCAAAGACAAAGAGGAATGGCAGTAAACATTTTGATGCTTCCAGATGTCATGAAGACCACACAACATGACTCCTAATTATCTGTTCCTTTCCTGCACAAAATCAAGGTAAGATAATGAGCTCAAGTCACACTTACTGCTTAAAGTTTATCTTTTACTTATCACATACAATTGAAAGCCTATGTAAAGTAGATTATAAGCCTGTCCTTACCTTTTAAGAGAACTGGACTTTATCCAAAGGCCAGTCAGAGACCTTTCTCACTCCGTTTGTTGGTCACTGATGGTCCCAGGGCCTGAAGCAAGCATGACCTCCACTGGCAGGGTTGGGTCAGCTCCCGGAGCATGCCAGGAGCTCGGTGCAACACCTCTCTGGCTGGGATGTCACAGCTCAGCTTCATTCCAGCTGGTGTCCACCTCTGGCATTCTTTGTCTCTAAGTGTCTCTTTGTTGCCTTGGTGGTTGCTGTTCCATGCAATGTTCTGCCTTAACATTTCATGTTATTCTGGATGTCCAGTTGACTTTAGAGGGCCCTGCAAATTCTAATGAGCATTGACTTACTGACAATACTTTACCATGAATATATTCAGCCTCATTTCCCTAGACTTCAGAAGACAAAACTTCATTGTTCAAATTCCGAGTTCCAACTCCCAATACCAAAAGCTGTTTTTCTATTCTTTCTGCACTGGCCATCATTTTCATAGCGCTTTTGTATGGATCTTTCTGCTCAGGCAGGAGAAACCACTCTGAAGGACAAATACTTTTTGTGACAAGTTCCTCTCTTCAAGAGTTCCAGTCTTTAGTTTCAGCTCCTGGCAGAATTTCTTGTCTATAGGGTCCACCACAAACAAATTAATGCAAGTACTGCATAAGGACCTTGAGAATTGAAGTAGAATGAAATCTCAACTCTTGCCAATCCTATTTAAATTAGCTAATTTAAAGCAGTAAATGAATGAGAAATAATTTAACCAAAAAGTCCCTTGACATATACTTCAGATGCCTAAATGAAAGCAACTTATCTTTCTAGCAAAAATAGAACTTAAAAAACAAATAGAGCTTTTCAATTATTTTACATCCCTGTAGGACCATATACTTTGATTTTTAGCTCAGATGATGAAAACAGACTTCTTTCTTTTTTTAGTCAATCAAAAAACCCCACTGTTTCAATGTGTAACTATAAAACTGCTGTTGTTCAGTTTTCTGTGAATTTCACCTCTTCTTCTGAAAGTACTGTTGTCATCAAACACAAGCAGCTGGGAAAAAGAACTAGAACAGAAATGAAGATATCCAGATACTCTTCACTGCAAACTGTTGGAAAGCAGAAAAACAGACACGTGTTCTCTGGGGAAGCACTAGGCTGCCTTTTTCTCTCAGGCTAAAATTAAAGTTAATACTTACTGAAGGCAGGGGCTGGGGCAGGGAGGAAGTGTTTGTGCACAGATAAACATATCACTCAGAAAATTTCACCTCGAGCATCTGTGGGACAGTGTCATTTTATGCGGAGGCCATCCAAGCAGAAGACTTCCCAGACTATCTGAGAAGGCAGTTAAACTTTTTGAAATAATAGTAATTTGGATGGGGTTAAAAAAAAAAAAAAGTATTAAACGCAAATAATGAAAAGATAGCAGAAAAAAAAAAATCCCAAGTGTATGAACTCTCAGATCCTTAAAGGACTGCTGCTACTAGCTAGGATTCAAGCTCCAAACTTTTGGCAATCTCACTTTCGGTAGCCCACCAGTTGCTCACCACAAGGTTGCCCTGCTGAAGCTGTATTTCCAGCTAGCTGAAAAGCCCACTCACAGCTATTTATTTTGGGAATTACTGATTTCCAGACTGGACAGAGAACTTAGGAACCCACAGCCAGAGCTACCGAAGGTCCAAATTAGGACCTTTAGGATTTTTGTACTGTGTCAAAAACAGCTCTGTTCAGGCACATCTGTCTTCATCCAGACCTCATCCAGCAGCAGTTCAGCTCCCCCAGGCTGGGTGAGGTAGGAGCAGCTGTACATTCTGGCCGCAGGTGCAAGCAGTCACTTACAGCCCTGCAGGGACCGAGCTGCTGTGAGCCATTTCAAGCACTTAATGGCAGATTTTCCCTTCCTAATGTGATCCCTTCAGCTGTTTTTGAGGCCTTCCCTGCCAGAGGAGCTGAGCTGCTGACTATTAGCAAACACATTAAATCCCTGTGGTCACTTTTGAGTCCTTGGGGACTCACAAGACACAGTTAAGCAACTCATTGTGTAAGAGCAATTGTTTCAACTTCTTGGATAATTACCTAATTTTAACACTTACCGAATTCTAGGGTGAGCCAACTTCTACATGCCTTATAACAAGTGTCCTTCTGGGGAATATTGTCAGTCATTTAGTCACGATTTCTTCTTAATACCTGCATGAAAATGTGATCACACCACTTAAACATTCTACTAACTTATTCTTCAGTATATCCCAAAAGACTTGCTGGAGTATTTTTTAAACGCAAAGAAAGTGTGTGGAACATTTTTCCAAATATATGATAAATACTTATATACTTGTTTCAGTACTGCTAAAAATCAATGAGATTGTGAGCAAATCAAAGCAATTTTCACTACAGGCTATTCTACTTTGAACCTGATATTCAAACACCTTGAGTTTCCCATAACTTCATTTGAAGTTATGACGTTGGAGTATTCTTGGAAGTAGATCCCTAAATGACTGCCAGGAGGTCAGAAACACAAGCAACTTGTACACTTATAATGACTCTCATCAACAGAGGTTTCTGATATGTCCAAATATTCTGATTCGGGGCACAGTCCCAAATTTCTGAAATTTTTGGTGAAACAAGCAATGAAACTTGCCCCAGTTTTATGGGAAAGGCTGTGGGACCGCATGAGAAAAAAGAGGACTTGGGAAAACTTGAACTCAGAGCAGCCTGCATGAAGCCAACCTCTCAAGCAGTGCTGGGGTCCTGGTTCATTGTTTCTTTGGCAGCCTAAGAGCTGGGGGAGCAAGGAGAGCAAACAAGAAGAGCTCCCTAAAAGCCTTTCCTATATTACTGAAGCTTTTATGAACAGTAAGAGTGCAACCCTTCAACTGTAGCAAACTGTCACCTTGTATTTCCCTGAAATCTTCCTGAGCCAATCTAAAACTATTTGTTGCAATGCAGATTCATTGTAGAAGGTTGGAAGCAGTCCTGTAGTACAATCTTCATATTTTTAACCACTTCTTACCCAATCTTTTATTCAATTCCGAGAAATATTATTATCTGTGGCCAATATATTAGGTGGTGGGAGTCTTTTTTACTCACAAAAGTAATCATTGAGACAGGCTAGAGGAGGGAAAAAAAATTAAAAATTGTTAGAATTTCTACTATAATGAAACCTTGTCTAGTTACAGAAATGAATGTATGATATAAACAGCATTTTCTTCTAACAAAACACAAGATGATACAGGCTGCTTGGACAGCCATGTCAGCAACATTAGCTGCAGCACATAACCTGGCCAGAGCCACAGCAGAGAGGAACTTGCTCCAAGTGCTTTCGGGCACTGAGCTCAGACGAGGTGTAACAATAAGTTCTTGGTCTCACACAAACACTACATCTGTGAAAGGTGCCAAGATGTTTCCGTGGTCATGAAGATCAACTGATACCAGGAATGGATTGTGAAATGATTAGTTATACAACACAGTTTTCACTCTCCTAAGTGAGAAAACTGTGATATTCGTATTTGTATAAGAGGAAGTATTACAGGCTTATAGTTTGAACAGCTGAAAAGAACCTCACTTCTCTGAAGTTCTTTGTTTCTAGTCTTCTGTTTTAAATGCTTTGATTTCCCCCTCCCCTCCAGCCCCCTGAAATGAATACCTACTGATGTAAAATCCTTAAAACTTCTTAAAATTCTGGACTGTGGTTCTCTTGTTATTTGCTATTGGTATCAACCTGCCTTACGGCTGAGCTCAGGTATCCCATCTGTTCAGTACTGAGCTTGCCAAATCTTCATTCAGATTACTTATTCAATTAATACTTCAGAATTTTACACAAAATGCAATGATTTACATGAAGGAATGGAGGGAACATTTAAGTCAAATGCATTGTTTTGAGGAGAATGAAACCAACATTCTTGTGTTCAGGGTAAATGTCCTCACAAGAGTTTCTCTACCTGGAATTGATCCACTTTTACTGGGATCCTACATCAGTCCATAAACCCCATCTGGTTGTTAGCCTGAAGGCTGGGACATAGCCAGGGAGGTGTGACACCTGGCTTCCAATCCCTGATCCAGAAAGCACTTCCTTAATTACACAACGTGCAGACAGCAGGTACACACTTTTCGTCAGGCTTGATTCTAAGCCATACTCAAACTGAGAGGTCAGATCTACTAAGGCAAAAAGAATGGAATCATAGAATCACTTTTGTTGGAAAACACCTTTAAGATCACGAAGTCGAACAATTAACCCAGTACTGCCAAGTCCACCACTAAGCCACACCTGTCCAAACCATGAGAAGACAGCCTCTCCAGCAGAATGTTATGAGAAATGGTGTCAAAGGCTTCACTAAAGTCCAGGTAGACAACATTCAGAGCTTTTCTTCATCCACTAAGCACTACTTCGTCAAAGTAGAAGATCAAGTTGGTCAAGCAGAATCTGCTTTTCATAAGCTCATGTCAGCCCGGTCCAACCCCCTGATTGTTCTGGGACAAGCCTTTAGTAGCAAGACTAATCTTTAGAAGACCAGTCAGTGTGACCTTGATGCTGGGAAAGGTTATGGAGTAGATGATCTTGAGTGTCATCACAACTGTGAAATTTCTCCCAGCTGCTTGTAGAATCTACCTCTGGGAAGTCTAGAAGAGAATTGCCCCATGACATCTGCCTTGTTGGCCTTCCCCCCAACTCTTACCCATAAAAAATCAACCGTATCATTGCCATAATTAAGCTCTAGTATTTGGTTTGATTCTAGCCCTTGGTTCGTATTTTAAATAGCTGTTTCAACAACTGAACAGTTAGAGTAAGAAACAGTAAATCCTTCTTCAGAATCTTTGTGAGCCTGCACTCCAACTGCCTTCAAAAATTGTTTGGCAAATTCCTGCACAAATTTGCTAATAGTTTTAAAATTACAAAACCTACATCTCTAATGCCAAAGTTCATTCAAACTCAACAGGACCCATAGAGACAAGAGTAGCATATATCAACTTTATGATCACGAAATAATAAATCTTAAAAATACTCTATTTTTAAAAATGAATTTGTATTAAATAGTTTTCAACAGCAACAACATTTTTGTAGTGACTACATCCTTCATTTTTTCATGTTGGTGTCTTGCTAGTTGTTAGTATCTTGTCTTTAAAGCTTAGGCATCCCTAAGGACTTAAAGGAAAAAGACTCAAAAAAATAGATAAAAGAAGCTAATTTGTTATGAAAAAAGAGAGGAAAATCCATGCGAACAGAAAAGCAGACAATACAAGATCAAATAAAGTACAGTTGAAAAGATTTTATTAAAGTTGCCTTAGAAAGTTTTGTTTTCTAAAGCAATACTTGTTTTTTCCCATTTCTTCCTTCATGGAAGAAAAGCTTGCTTTCTGAAAAACAAACAAACAAACAAAATCAAACAAACAAAAAACCAAACTATAAAACCCTCAAACAACTCTCTCCACAACTTTTATTTTGGAAAAATACATTAATCTTATGGGCATTACCCTAAAGACTATATATATATATATATATATATATATATATATATATATACACATATATATATATATATATATATATATATATATATATATATATATACACATATATATATATATTATATTATATAGTTTAAGACCAGCATTGAAATGACTGAATTTCCAAGATTATATTTTTAAAATGTGAGCTTTAGAAAAAGACAAACAAAGTACTTTAGAGGAGTCGGTCACATTGTTGGAAAGTAGAGCTGCAGCTGTTACCCAAAGCTTCTTTCTGTTTGCCTTTAACTGTGAGGACATTTAGCCATAAGCCATATTTAAAAAGGTTGCCAAGTAGTTATTTTCCTTTCAGATCAATTGAAGAAAAAAAAAAAAAAATCTTTTTTTAAGCAAAGCCAGTTAGGTGAGCTTATGTATTTGTTCAATAGAGATTTTCTGTGAAAGGCTTCTATCTTCAACTACTTGTATTAACTGCAGAATTTTGTTCTCTTTTTGATTTTTTGGGGTTGGGTTTGGGGTTTTTTTACACTTTCTCTCCTGAAAAGGGCTGGCATGAGTGTCTGGTAGACAGAGCTTGGCTGGCAGATGTTTTTTACTTAACTCCACTGGCCAGTGTAAAAAACATATATTTTTACTATGAGATCATGGGCGTTCTGTGTACCTTTCATAACCATTAAAGTTACTTGGGCAATGCTGTAAAATATCTTTTTGCCTTTACTTTTTCCATGGGACAACTTTTTATTTTCATCTGTCTTTGCAACAGAAAGATCAGTATATTCAAAACGGGACTTACTTAAAGTCTGTCTGGCATTCAAGAATGAGTCCACAAATGTTAAATGTTAAAAGAACTGATTGTAGTGTTTCAGGATTGATGTTCCTTTAACTCTTATTCCTTATTTTGTCATTTAAATTTCATATGCTGAGTTAAAAGCCAGTAGGTATATGCCACCTGAGAAGCACTTCTAAGTTCCTCTGTCTTCTATTTCCAACTAAATCTGTATTTTTCCTCTTAGGTGTATGCTTGTTTCTGGTGTCTTAAAAGGTATGGATTAGCACACTGCTGTAGTTTCTTTGAGCTTCATGTTCATTAATTCTTTTTAAATTTCTTTTAGTTATCTAGAATCTCAAGGTGTCAGAATAATTTTGGAGATAGTCTTATCTAATTCTCAGTTTCAATGAGTTATGTTACATTTCCCCTAAAACTCTCAGGACTTTCCATTTTCTCCCCACACCCTTTCCCCTTGTACCTTGCCTATTACATTTTTAAAAGCTCTGTGAACATTGTTCTGGCGTATATCTACAACTACCATGCCCAGCATCAAGAATGTGACCTTAAAGTCCTTTTTCCTATCGCTGAAACATTGTCGCCTGTACGGATCTGTTTTTTCCCCAAATTTTGTTCTTTGTATTGTATCTGTAGGAAGCAGATTTTCAGAGCCTACACAGAAAATTCTGGGGGACACTGGACAAAAATAAATGGTGAGATGTGAAAACTGAATTTCAAAGTAACTATAAAATAAGTGGAGTTTGCATTTTTCTACCTAGAGTACCTTAGCCCACATATAAGATAGAGAAATTCTCGACTCATTCCACCCTACAAACATTCAAGAAAATGTGAGCTCTGCTTCAACAATGTGATACACGCCTTTGGAAAGATATTTTCTGGAGTGTTTCCCTTAACACAACACAATCTGCAGGATATATATTAAGGAACTCATCATGTTGCAGTTTGTATTGTGGGAGGTGTTATGAGTTAGTAGTGCCAACAGTGGTCTGTGAATGATTGGTGTAGTAAGACCTTAGCAATGTTCGAAGAATATGTGCTAGCTACATAAAAAATGTCTTTTGTTCTATTTAGCCAGCCACATATAAAGTTACACAAGATGAATGTGGCAATAGTATTTGCAAATCACACATTAGAAAAGAGAGAAAATTAGCAACTCAGATGATTAAAAAAGTAGAAGATGAAATGGAATGTGGTCAGTCTGGAGGGTAGAAAGGAGGCTAGAAAGTCTTCTGCAAACTACTGGATACCAGGACATATGTCCACTGCAATCTTCTATTTGTCTTTCAATATACTATGCATTCACAGTGTCATAAAACTGAGATTACATGAGACCAGTCAACCTCTGTCATTTTTTCATCATTTTAGGGGCTCAAAAAAATCAGTTTTCTCATAAAGACTCTTCAAAGTCCACTTTTTTAGGAGAAATAGGGGGAAAATCTTTATAAAATACTGTTGTCTTAGTGAATGTTGTCTCATTTAGCTGTGAATAAGAGCTGGGCAAAGCTTTTAGTGTAAAACTCCAAATTGTACTACACATCTGGTTTTTAATTTTGTTAAAATCCAAAACTTCGCCCAAGTTCTTCGAAAGTTTTTTGAACTTCACAAGCATTCTTGTATTATGAAACATAGTACTGAGGAAAGCTGTCTTGATTTGTGGTTTTGACTGGACACCATGCAAAATCTCAGGATTTTTCACAAGATTAGGTGAAACTTGGTGATTTTGACAGAAGGTTTTATTTGAATTTCTGGCTTTTGACATCAGCATAGACAGAAAATACAATCTTTACATGGATTACATGGATTACAATCCAAACCTACGGTGAGTAGAAAAACAAAAATATTTTGAAACCAAATAAAAGAGGATAAGTAAAATATTTGTTATCCAGAGATTTTATGAGACAACAACATAAGCTAAAGTATAATAGCTGTGAATGGTTTTATATTTGTGTCCAGTTTAGGGTACAGCTTATGAAAACTAGGTAAAAATATCAAAGCTCTGTGATTGCAGTATCAGATGTATACCTGTGAATGTGAATGTTGATTGACTCTGCCTAAAGGAATGCAAAGAACTCATTTCAAGTTTTCTGATTCTTCCTTTTTCCTAGGAAAATCCCAGTGGGAGGGAGAGGAGAAGGCAGGAAGGCAGGAAGGCAGGCAGGCAGGCAAGCAGGCAGGCAGGCAGGAAGGCAGGAAGGCAGGCAGGAAGGAAGGCAGGCAGGAAGGCAGGAAGGAAGGCAGGCAGGAAGGAAGGCAGGAAGGCAGGCAGGAAGGCAGGCAGGCAGGCAGGAAGGA